>JPJR01001257.1:0-14170 GCA_000750675.1 Pseudogymnoascus sp. VKM F-3808 | reverse complement strand
GATGGGGGCTATGGGAGGGGTGGGGGTGCAGATGGGGCTTGATAGGCCGTTTAAGTGTGATTTGTGTCCGCAGAGCTTTAATCGGAATCATGATCTGAAGAGGCATAAGAGGATTCATTTGGCGGTTAAGCCGTATCCGTGTGGAGAGTGTGAGAAGAGTTTTTCGAGGAAGGATGCTTTGAAGGTGTGTGCTTTTTCTTCCTACTTCTCTCTTATCCAACCTCGGTTTTTACGGGGGGGTTGAGGACGAGCGAACACTATGTGGGGATAGTTGCTAATGAGTATTGCAGAGACACGTCCTGGTAAAAGGCTGCGGCAAACCCTCACGCCCTTCAACACACAATAATAACAACTCACACACCACATCCTCACCCGTCCCCGCCCCACGCGCCCGCCACTACCAAGATATCAAGACTGAAGGGCCCCTCAGCGATGAGGCTGAGAGTCCTGGAGGTGGGAGGGGTGATGAATGAGCAGTTCAGCGACTTCGTGTGTTTGTGTTTGAGTTGACGTGTGGAAGTTATTTGAGCAGATGGATGTATGGGATGGGAGGAGTAATAGGGAGAATCTGTGGCTGTGGATGTGTAGGAAAGATGGATGGGATGGTGGCGTTGGTGTTGGTGTTTGGTTTATACCCTCAATGCGATGGTTGTGTGGAACGATGCCTTGTCTATACTACTACCAGGTTTTACTCGATCAAATTCAGCAATTCAACAATTCAACAAATTCAACATACAATCCACGCTTCCACGCGTCCCCCGCACCACTCGCATCCTCACACCCCCGATCCGGCACTCAACTCCGCCCATCCACCAACTCCACTCAACACGTCAATGTGAGCGTCTATATGGGCGCATCACCATACGCATCTCCGTCGGTTCGCCGTGTCTCAAGCCAAGCATCCCGCACGCCCCAACCGCGCATCTCGACGCGATTCTCACCAGTGGAATCTGGAGGGGTAGCGCCTCCGCGAGAGGGGGTGTGCGAGTGAGTGGAGGTGTGAGCTGGGTGTGCTTGGGTGTCCTTCTTAACTTTTGCGTGGGAGGAGAGGTAGATGTGTGTGGGTTGTTCGGTGATTGGGATGGGCGGCGTGCAGGATGGATGGATGGGATGGGAGAGATGGGTTTGGGCTTGGGTTTTTATTATGCGTTTTTACTATGTTGGTTATACCATTGTGTGCGCGGCGATAGGGGGGGTTATAGGAATGGAAGGGATCGTATTAGGGATTCATTAGGAAGATGGGTGGGTTTGTAAGGGTCTATATGGGGGTGTTTGTAGGGGTGTTTTTATAGGGTTTATAGGTGGATGGATGGGTGGATATATATACTTAATCTCTCACATACTATTATCGGCCTTTGCTCTCAGTATTATGCTTACCCTTTTAGTAAAACTATAAAACTGGTACTGTCCGGGTTTACTTATTATCTTCGCGCAAACCCGCCTGCCTTGTCACGAGGTTCTTGTATGTCGCAGCTGCAGCTCGGATTGGTCGACGCCAAGAAGAGCAGAAGGCTGAGAATATGCAACATGAGGGATCCCTGGAATAGGCTGCGCTCGATGTTCGCGGTCACCAACTCGGCTGTACAAACGACGACAACCTTGATACCACCCAAGGTCCCTCTTCGCTATTCCACTACTCGGCACAATATATCAGCAAGAAGATCCCTGGAGGAGGCTGCACTTCGTGTTTACGACCGCCAACTCGGCTGTACAAACGACGACAT
Organism: Pseudogymnoascus sp. VKM F-3808; assembly: GCA_000750675.1. Lineage (NCBI taxonomy): Eukaryota > Fungi > Ascomycota > Leotiomycetes > Thelebolales > Thelebolaceae > Pseudogymnoascus > Pseudogymnoascus sp. VKM F-3808. The sequence goes on along the minus strand of JPJR01001257.1, from coordinate 12,446 downwards.
CCTTGATACCACCCAAGGTCTCTCTTCGCTATTCCACTACTCGGCACAATATATCATGCGGGTCTAGAGGCCACAGCTTGCCAACGTCAACGATGGATCCGTTAACCGCCTTATCTCTAGCCGGGACGGTCGTCCAATTCGTTGATTTCGGATGCAAACTCCTCTCAGAAGGCCGACAACTTTACAAGTCTACATCCGGGAAGCTGCAGTCTAATGAAGAGATTGAAATTATCACGCTAGACCTCCAGATCCTCTTAAAGAAGCTTAATGTATCGCTCTTACCTTCGGTTCCGGGGGCGTTTACCAAACAGCAGGCTGAGGAGACGAAATCCCTCCAGTTGATATGTGACCAAGCCTCTACTATCGCTGAGGAGATGATCAGGGAGCTGGAGAAACTTACCCTGCCCAGTAATGCGCCACGGAAAACGGCTAAAACTTTCAAGCAGCTCCTCAAGGCTCGTTTGAGTAGTCACAAAATCGCCGACATGGTAGCGAGGCTTACGGAGCTGAGGAAGGCTATTGATACTAATCTTCTATTCTCTGCCAGGGAAAATATCGATTTACAAACAGTTCGACTTTCTGCCCGTTTTGATCAGGTGGACGTACAAACACAACGAATTCTAACTTCGCTACTGGATAATCAGAATGCAGTCAATCAGCAAGTCATTACGGCTGTTGCTCAAATGATGAGCCGTCTCGAGGTAGCGAATGATAAGGCGCACCAGCAAACTCAAAGTATCCTTAGTGAACGGTATAACATGGAACAGACGGTAGATATCACCACCAGCATTTCCATGCTAGCTGTTTCATCAGAAGAGGAGACCAACCTAAGAGAAGATATCCAGACTACCATCATAAAAAGTCTAGAATACCCAACTATGACAAATCGCTACGAAGATATCGGGGAAGCCTTTCCCCAAACTCTGGAATGGGCCTTCCAGGATCAAACCGATGAGAACCTACCTCGCGCCAACCTCGCGACGTGGCTAAAAACCGGCAAAGGCCAGTTCTGGGTAAGCGGGAAGCCAGGCTCCGGAAAATCAACACTCATGAAGCACCTCTTCGACGATCGAAGGACCTGGCAATACCTACAGCATTGGGCAAAGACAATAGATCCCATCGACGCGCCCCTTCATATCGCGACATTTTTCTTCTGGAACAGTGGTACGCCTGAGCAGAAGTCGCAGGCTGGCCTCTTGCGTGCGCTGCTGTATCAGATTCTCAGGCAGACACCTGATCTGGTTCCCGTTGTCTTCCCTGCCTTCTGGGCGGATGTGTACTCGAAATACCTGGATCGGCAGGAGCGGGAGTCGAAGTCGTTGGTGGCTTCGAAAAGATGGCAGCTAAGGGAGCTCAAGATGGCGATGAAATTACTGGTCGGGCAGACTCAGATACCTATCAAGCTATTCTTCCTGATCGATGGGCTGGATGAATTCGAGGAAGACCACGAGGATTTGGTGATTATGTTCCGGGACATAACGCAGTTGAGTAAAGAGCGCTCGAAGATCTGTCTCTCCAGTCGACCATTGGTTATCTTCGAAGATAGTTTTCGAGCCTGCGCAAGCTTGAAGATGCAGAACCTGACGTATAAGGATATCGAGATATACGTCAACGAACGACTATACGAAAACCCAGCATTCCAGCGACTTGCGGAAGAGGAGCCTGAAGAAATGTCAGAGCTTATCCAAGAACTTGTGCAGAAAGCCGATGGGGTATTCCTATGGGTTCGCATTGTGGTTAAATCCCTCCTGAGCGGTATACGGAATCTCGACGAGATGTCCGACCTTTGGCGGCGATTACGGCTTCTCCCAAAGGAACTGGAGCCGCTATACGAGCATCTGATGGGTCTTATTGATCCGATATACATGGAGTGGGCGTCGAAAGTGTTTCGCATAGTCCAGACATCTCGCGGTATCGACGACAAAACAGGCAGACAGAAGAAAAACCAGCCCAGTTTGGGCATTGTGAGCGATGGACTCACCCTGATTGTGCTATACCTAGCAATTAACGATAATTGCAATCTAAAAGACATCCGCAAGATGAAGCCAGAGTCTATCGATTCGAAATGTCGCACTTTTGCTGTCCAGTTAACGGCGCGGTGCGCGGGATTCCTCGAGATACCGACGTCTAAGGATCAAGAGAATATCGCTCCTACTTCCAGTGTGATATTTTTGCACAGAACAGCTCGAGACTTCCTGGAAGACAAGACGCGCTGGAAGAAGCTTCTCGCTGTGACATTGGGTACTTCTTTTGACCCTGTGTATGCCCTGGTGAAAGGATTGAGTTCTTATGTGGTGCTTAAGTGGAGTTTATATGGCGAAGGACTTAGCTACCTGGTTATGGTAGAGATGTGCGCGATCGCACTAGACGCGCTGAGATTCGCGTATCAGCTCAGTGCCCGAGATTTCGCATCGGACCAACTGTTGGGGATCTTCGAGGAAATGGGTAAGGTAGTCAGTTGGAATGAAGTGGGACGACAAAGATGGACATACATCCTGATAACTGGGAGCACACCGCAAACGCCAGTTCTAACTTTCCTCGATCTTGCCGCACTATTTGGCGTAAGCCAGTATGTTCTACGACAGCTGCCGGGTTTGGCAATATACAAACTGAGCGCTTTGTTACGCCTTCTTCTTTCGGTCGGACCGAACCTGGTTGTGCCTGCCCCTTCGGAAGAGATAGTATCGGCATTATTATCTTATGGCGCGGTGCTCGAGGAGGGCATGCAGAATCATGAGATAGTACGTACATTGAAGAAGCGGGGCCTAACAAGGAAGCGTGAAGATGTCCACTGCGAGGACTTGTTCCAACGAAGTCATACTAGCGACGAAAGCGACAGCGACAGCGACGATAAAAGCGACGACGAAAGTGGCGGCGATAAAGGGGCTGGGAAAGACCAAATTCAGGATATAGACAAACAATCTCGGATTAAGAGGAGGAAGCCAGATAGATATTGGTATACGTTGACTGCCTCTGGACAGCTTCGACGCATGCCTATGCAGTAGGCCGCTGTAAGAGTGGGCCAATTTCTCGATACTAGTGTGCCAGTGTGCTGGATTGATATGATGGGAGGAGTGGGGTGGGTTTTATTATGCTTTTACTATGTTTATACCATTCTGTCCACGTTGATAGGGGGGTTACAGGAAGGGGGGGATCATATTGGAGATTCATAAGGGGCATGGATAGAACGGCGGATTTTCGCGAGGGTTTATACGGGGTGTTTGGAGTGTAAGGGGCGTTTGTAGGACTTAAAGGTGCATGGATTGGTGGATATATATATATATACATACTTGATCTCTCACATATAATACCTGCTACGAAGTATATACTCGAATAGTGCACACACGGAGTTAGCGATGACAGGGGGTGGGGGGGTGTTTGTCATCGCGGCGCCGCCTTCTCGGGAAGTTCCGAGCACCTTCTCGCTCTCGGTGCAAACGAAAACTTCCGCGTCCGAATAGGGAACTTTCGGCGGAGTTCCTGTGACTCAGCCTTTTTAAAAGTATTCCTATATACTAATTTATATATAAAGGTACTTTCCCTATCATTACGCTAGCGCTAGACATGGGTGCCACGGGTCCAATTAAGCATTGCGTGCTGCCTCAGCAGCCTTCACCGGAGGGCGGCGAGCTAAAAGAGGCATAATTCCATTTACCCTTAAACGCTGTATCATCTACAGTAAGTGGCTCCACGTTAGATAATCCTGCGCGCACATTCTCTATTAGACTCCCGTGAGAGTGGAGTGTTCTCACGTAAGACATGTGAGAACGATACAGTATGGAGCTGCCCTATTACGACGACCTCCAGCGCTTTGCCTTCGGCGGTAATATTTTAAGTTTTCCGGGCAGGCCCAAAGTCCGGACCCAACTCCGACCCAACGTCGTCGCGTTTATGGCATGCTACTTAAGTCCGAGGGCGGATCCTGCCAGATCAGTTAGTTCGCGCGGCCTTAATGACGCCAAGCTGTCTCATCGGTGCTTAATTGTGCGGCGGGTTTAGACTCACAGCGCGTCGCTGTGTTTGCTGACTACGTCAGCCGCCCTTATCCCGCCGAAGCGGCGGACATCTTCAATATCCATAATAATCTCACCATAACACCCCATAACACCAACCATAGTTCGACATTCCGCATATGTAAGCTGACGCGGAGCCGGTAGATAAAGTACATCCGAAGTTTGCTAATCAGTACTATTGAATAATCTTACATACATCTTACCTCTGATCGTATTCTTATTCGTCTCTACCTTATATAGATCTCCGTGATATGTTTTTGGCTGTAGATATATACTCGCTCCTCCTGCCATAGCATCGCAAGAAAATACTTGCACCGTGTATTGTCCCTAATAACAGTTTGAAGATTGAGCACATCTTCTCCCCTACGCAATGGCTGCTCACACGGACCGCATTGATGATGACCAGAGGGCAGAGGGATTGGCGTCCGACGCTAATACGATAGTGTCCAAAACCGACCACGACGCCGAGAAAGGCGATATCGATGCTGATATTACGGATATCGACGCTGAGAAGACCGACGTCGAGGGCGACAATAGTTCAGGAAATGCAGTGCCAGTTTTACCAGAGGATACCCTAGCCCCGTCCGACTACCCTGAGGGGCTCCAATTTTTCTTCATTCTCCTTGCTCTTGTTTTCTCGATTTTCATGGTCGCGCTAGACCTGGTATGTACTTGCCTACCTATTTCCTTTTCTTCCGATGCGAGAGTGCAAGTGTTGATTTTAATCCTGCAGACCATCGTAGCAACAGCAATCCCCAAGATCACGGATCAATTCAAAAGCGTTTCCGATATTGGATGGTACGGATCGGCGTTCTTCCTCACTGTGGCTTCGTTCACATCACCCTGGGGAAAGCTCTTTAAATATTTCACCCTGAAGTGGACCTACCTGGTAGCAATTTTCATCTTTGAATTGGGCAGTCTCATCTGTGGTATGTGTTACGTGCATCCAGGGGTTGACGTATCCAGTGGCTAACCACTCCATTTAGCCCTTGCTCCTAACAGTACCGCCTTGATTGTCGGACGTGCCATCGCTGGTCTAGGTGCTGCCGGTGTTGCATCCGGCGCATTTATTTTAGTCGCCTTCCTCGCTCCGCCAGAGAAGCGGCCAGCATACCTCGGTATCATCGGCGCATCTTACGGTATCTCCGCTGTCATCGGCCCCCTACTTGGCGGCGTGTTCACCGAGCGTCTTTCATGGAGATGGTGCTTTTACATGTAAGAATATTCTCAGCCCACGATAGGAAGTACAGAGCTAACCTCACGTAGTAACCTCCCCGTTGGTGGCGTGGCCGCTGCCATTCTCGTCGTCTTCTTCAAACTACCACCTCATGTCAAGCCCGCCGAGGCGACCTTCAGAGAGAAGATGCTCCAGCTGGATCCCATTGGTATCGTTCTCATCCTCTGCGCCGTCATCTGCTACGTCCTCGCACTGCAGTGGGGAGGTGTCACCCTCGCATGGAGCAACTCCAAGATCATCGGCCTGTTCATCGGATTCGCCTTGCTTCTCATCGCATTTGGCGTTAACGAATGGTGGCTCGGTGAGCGCGCCATGCTTCCCCCGCGTCTCGCCAAGAACCGATACATCTGGCAGGGCATGGCATATTCATTCACCATCGCTGGCACCTATTTCCTCGTTCTCTACTACCTTCCCATCTACTTCCAGGTCATCGACAACGTCTCCCCTATCCAAAGTGGAGTACGTAACTTGCCCCTTATTCTCGCCATCACTCTTGCAACTATCGCCTCGGGAGTAGGCATCACTGTCACCGGCCGCCCTATGCCATTCATGGTCGTTGCTGGAGTGCTGACTACCATCGGAGTCGGACTGCTCTTCACCCTTGATATCGGTACTGGATCCTCAAAGTGGATCGGATACCAAGTCCTCGCCGGTCTCGGCCTCGGTTTAGGCTTCCAAGTGCCAGTCTCTGCTGCTCAAGCTACCTTGCCTCAGATCGACATCCCTTCTGGATCGGCCATGATTATCTGTAAGTACCCTCAAAGCGCTGATTCTGTATTTAATGCATATACTAATACCAACCACAGTCATCCAAACCATCGGCGGCGCCTTCCTAGTCTCAGCCGGCCAGAGCGCTTTCCAGACCAAACTAACACACTATGTTGTCGAAGCTAACGAAGGCATCAGCCCGATCAAGGTCATTGAAACAGGCGCGACTGACATTCGCCATGTGTTTACCGCTGAACAGATACCGGTCATTCTTCGGGCGTACGTGAAGGGTATTCAGACGGCCTTCATTGTGGCGATTGCGTTGGCGGCTTCGTGTACGCTTATTGCTTTTGCGGCGAAGTGGCAGAAGTTGCAGGCTGCGGCGGAGGATGGGAAGGCTCCTAAGCCAGAGTCGAGTGTGGAGGCGAAGTCGGAGGTATAGATACCATAATAGCTTTAATTACTTTAATATTTTATTTGTTGAAATAGACTTTTATATTCTACTATTAACTTTATCCCTTGCGGTATGCTGTCGATCTAAAGACGGACAACCCAATTAGTACAGTACTATTTCCTGTTGTTCATTCGCTTGCAACGGAAATCGTCGCCGCCATGGTCAAATAAATATATACAAAGCTTGCTGGCATGATACCGCAACTGGCGCTTCCATGGCGTAAGGATCGATAATTGTTGAAGATTGATAGCTGCCTCGCGCACCAACATTTGGTGATGGTTGGCTCATGGCAAGTGTCCACCTGAGACTACGCTAACTATTAACGCTAACCAGAAATGGTGGTTACGCATCCCCGGGATGGGTAACCACCATTTCTGGTTAGCGTGTTAGCGTGAAAAGAGGCAACTGATTTCTGGTTACTCCACTCTTGTCACCTCAACCTTCATTAAATATTTCCAAAACTCGCATCTAAGATGCTAGATGAGAATGACGAAGGAGCAAAGAGCGTATAGTTGATATAATTAAAACAAGCCCAAACTATGCTACTATATAGCTTTGTGCTGAATACCCCGCCCACCCTCAATAATCGCTATATTTATGTCCACCTCTCATATCCACCGACGAAGCCCAGAGAGTAAGATCCTAAGAACAATCCACCTTTCGAAAAGCCGTTTGAACCTTTCTCTTGGTTTGCCTATGTGTAGGTCATTGGTGTTGAAGATAACTGCTTGGTCGTAGCCAATGAAGGATACAATAATCCAAGCAATATATGTTGAAGTCTTCTATTGCATCTCACAGTCACGTTCTGCGACTCTAAGTCGTTCCCTCCGCATGCGGACGAGCTGAAGATAGGCGAGGATGAGTGACCCAACAGCGAGGACGGCTGATAGCATGCCAAAGGTGAGTGTCTGGACGGAGGAAGAGTCGTCGAAAGTTGGGCTGGGGAAGAGAGGCGTTCTGTGAGGGCTGGTGGCATTGAGAGTTGTGAGAAGTGGCGCGAGACCGGAGGTAGCGGACATGGCTAGCGATGTGTTGGTTGATATTGAAGGAAGTGCTGGGAAGTCATATATGTTCTAAGAAGCAATGGTGTTGGTAGGTTCTTGATATGCTGCTTTAGACGTCTTTTATTGTAAATGAAATTGTAATGACTGATTGTAGATGAGAGATCGCCGAGTTCTTGATATACTCACTCAGTACCTTGGAGAAGTCAGGAAGCGAAGAAAGACCGAAATGCGCGAAGCCTATTGGGTAAGAAAACACTGGTTGCTCGTGTATAAGATCACTGCGACAGATGTGCGCGGGCACTGCGATAGGTGTGAGCATGCACTGCCGCATGTTGTGTATTATTCTCATTGGAGGAAAGTCGTAGGTAGAGCGTTATTAACTTTGCATCCTAGCTGTTTTAATTCATTCGCTGGGAGATGAAGACCGGTGTCCTCCATGCATCTTTACCGCTTTTCCGCTAAATGGGCATTGGAGGCATCCAAACCCGCGTGCACCAGGGCAACCAACCGGCTATCACCAACACCACAAGGCTCTGTACAAGTGTCTGGTAACGCCCTTTATAAGTCGTCATCAACGACTCCGGTACAATCTTTACTGCTAGCTCTTGAATATAGTAAGTTAGAAGTACGAACACAACATCATCCACCATCTACAACCAAATGATACAGACCTTCTCAAGGCTACCTCGATGGCACCACCTAATCATCCCTTGTTAGGGAGTCAAGCATCTACTGCTATAACGCAGTCAGATTATTTCGATCATGCTGCTCATCCTGCGATAAAACTTGGACCTCCAAGACAGAAACGCCGATTAGAATACATTAAGTGTGACTTTTGCCGGCAGTCCAAGAAGAAGGTTAGTGTTTTGCAACATCACATGCATTCCACTCCCAAGATGTGACTGACAACTCGATACACTTAGTGCGAACCCTCTGAGCGCCAATGGCCAGACGAAAAATGCCAAAGGTGTAACGAAAAGGGATTTAGCTGCTCGGCGCCTACAAAGAAGAATAAAGGCGTCTCCGATGCGATTAATGTCGACAACTCATTGGTAGCCCGCAGCGAGCAAGATCATCTCCGTACGCCCTCACTTGTTTAACAGCTCGGATTTTGATATTGGTTTAACATAAGTTAGATGAGCAGAAAGCGTACTGCGCTCTTGCAGAGAAATGCATAAAGCATATGTGGAGCGGCTTAACCAGAAATATCTGCAAGCTATCTAGTACAGATACGGAGATAGGCACAATACAGCGAAGTCACATAGACGACGTGCTTTCTGAAGAGCTTCAGTACGCTTGTAGATTTTGGGTACACCATCTCTACCGTGGTAGAAATGAATTCTTGGTTGATGAGGACCTGCAAGACAGAGTCTATTACTTCTTGAGAGGTTATTTTGTACTCTGGGTCGAGGCTCTCAGTTTGTTACAGCTGATACGCGTTGTCATCAGCTCACTCGAGGTTTTAGAAAGCCTGATTAATGATGTGAGTGTGATAACAGAACCTGGACAAGGATACAATCTGTGCTAAAACAAAGAAATGTGCAGACTAGTGATGCAAAGCTCTGGGGCATCGTCCAAGATGCAAGGAGGCTCATAGTGGATTACAAAGTGGACATTGAAAAGTTCCCTTTGACCATATACCCCATTGCCCAACGGTGTTTACGTTCAGGCTCAACAAAAGAGATCTACATCCCAGGTTCACCAGCTTGGGGCGGTTTACATTGCGATGAAGTTCGGGGTACCTTGACAACAATGCTTGAAGGTCATGCCGCCAAGGTTCGTCACATCGCTTTCTCGCCAGACGGCAAGTTGCTAGCGACAGCTTCGTTCGATAGGACAGTCAGGCTGTGGGATCTGGCTACACGAAAGACGTTGCGAGTACTCGAGCAAAATAAACTGGTTAAAGCAATCGCGTTCTCACCAGATGGAAAGTTCCTAGCGCGTGCTTCGAATAATATGGCGATTGATTGGTCAATCAATATATGGGATCTAGTCTCAGGAAAGGAGGTAAAAACGCAGAATCCTATTGGGAGTATTGGGTTTGTTTATTCCATCGCCTTCTCACCAGATGGAAAGATACTAGCATCGACTTCTTCTAATGGCACGATACGCCTATGGGATCCTGCCACAGGATGGTCGCTGCGAATCCTCCTACATGATAGAGGCGAGGCTCGAGACATCGCTTTCTCAGCGGATGGAAAACTACTAGCTTCGTCTTGGGGGGATGGAGTTGTCAAACTATGGGACCCGCACACAGGATGTGAGATGGGAACGTTCGTGGCCCATAATGACTGCACTTCCGCCATAGCCTTCTCGCCAGACGGCCAACTGTTAGCATCGGCCTCGTTCGACGATAAAATAGTTAAGATATGGGATCCGGCCACGGGAACAAAGCTGCAAACATCGCTAGGGCATAACGAGGGTATTACGTCCATCGCCTTCTCACCAGATGGGCTCCTCGCGTCGTCTTCGTACGATAAGACGGTCACGCTATGGGACCCGACTACAGGAATGAGGAAGGGGTCGCTCGTTGGGTGTGGTGTAGGCGCCAGGGCTATTGCCTTTTCACCGGATGGTAGTCTGCTAGCGTGTACTACAGATGCCTTCGGACTCGGTGGTAGTTCTACAGATAAATCAACGGTGGATCTATGGGAACTACACAGCCGCACATAAAAATAACCTCTCTTATGCCATGGAAGATTATGAGGAGCGCAGCCTCCGTCCTTATCATTCTTGGTTTGAAAAGGGCTTGGGTTTGGCTTCGGCCGTCTGAGCTAGCAAGTAAGCTAAGCGACACATCCGCATGAACGAGGTTTTTATCATTCTTTTAAACTACTCACGAGGCAAGATTATACCTATTTGCCAACGCCTTTGCTAAGTCTACAAACGTATCTCCACGTCCGATTATTGGCGCGGGCAATGCTTTCCCACAGTGCATGGCCCCAACATTGCTAAGGGCAGTGACGACACAATCGCTATCCTCCGCCCACCACGCAAACCCCGTGAACCCAAGCACGCCCCCATCGTGGCCAATTGTAGCCCCATTTTTCCTGTCTGTGCGAAATAAGCCATGGGAAATTTCCAAGCCCTGGTTTCCTGTCGGTATCCAGGTCGCCATGAGTTCCATACTGGCCGGCGTAAGCAGCATCCCATCACGAATGGCCAAGAAGAATTTTGCGAGGTCTGCGCTGCTCGAAAGCATGCCGCCTGCTACCCACTCGACGGAAAGATTTGACTTGCTCGCGTCCATGAGATCCGCCTTTACCAAAGGAAACTGAGGCGAGACGCCATCCGTCTCGCGGAATTCCGGGGTGATGAACTGGTAACGGTGCGGAACGGGGCACGGTGTAGATTTCTCAAAGCCTTCAAGGTATATTGACTCGAGGTTTAAGGGCTTGGTAATGCGTGAGCGGATTTCGGCTTCTGCGGGGTTTCCCGTAATGGCCTCGATGACAAGGCCAAGGAAGGTGAAATTTGTATTGCTATACGAGTGCTTTCCCGGCACTGGGCCGTCTGGTATTGATTGCTCTTCTTGAGCGGATTTGGAACAAATATATTCCAAGGTGTCTGTTTTGCCCCAGATCCGCGGCGGGTCAATATCTCGCCCTCTCCCTTCCCGGATCCACACCGGATCGTCCTCCCAACTTGCAATTCCACTCGTGTGGCTCAGTAGCGAAGATATCGTTGCAGACGCCGCATTTGCTATCCCATACGTGACGCCCGAATCCAGATAAAACCCAACAGTCTTTCCCAGGTCCAGCCGGTTTTCCTCGACAAGTTGCAATGCGATGACGCTCATGAACACTTTTGTGATGCTGCCGATCCCAAATAGATGCCGCTCCTCAATGGGTGAGCCAGTGTGGATATCTGCATCCCCGGCGCAGCCCTGCCATATAACACCGTTCTTTGTAGCAATGGCGCAAGAAATGCCGGGAAGGCCAGCATGAACGGCTTCCTCCAAGGCAGCTATAAGGTTCGCCTCTTCTACTCCATGGATAGAAGCGCTTGCGCTCTTATCGGGGCCCATTTTAAAAGTTTTTAGCTGTCAATTGTTGTGATGTGATATATCTAGAATAATTAGTATTTACTAGGGAGTTCAATGTATTTGTAGTATGACAACGTAGTGTGATATTCCTGGTGCCTTAACTTGTCGTTTCGGTGTGCTTAACTGGGGAAAGTCTTTAGACAGCGGGGTTACCCCGCAACCCCTGCATATAAGGCTGTCGATTGGTCAGATGATTCTAGCAGTGCTTCGTTTTACTAATCGCTGCGCTGTGCGTCTTGCAAAGGACGAGATGCAATTCCAATAATCTGCAGGATCTACGCGCCGCATTGAGGCAGCGCGTCGTTTCATTTACTCCGCTGTATGTCTTGCAAAGGGCTGAGAGGCAACTCCAATAAACTGCACACTGCGCACACGGGGAAGACTGAAAACTAACATTGCTCGAGCTGGCGTTGCAGTTGTCGCCCGTCCTCTGCCATGTTTTCCTCTACGGTACCGTCTCCATTTTACAGTACTATATCCATTTACAATATTATACCTAGTTACGGTGCTATATCCATTTATAGTACTGTATCCATTTACAGTACTGTATCAAACTAAAGTACTGTACCAATCTATCTTTATATGACAGATGGTTTCAAAGTAGAGCAAATTGTAATTCAAAGCAGATAGTATAACTACATTCTATCAATATATATAAAGGAATACTGATAAAAAGGTGGTGGGTCAGGCTTGAGGTGAGCTGCCAGCCATCACCTATAGATACCACCTAGGCCTTCCTTACAGAGCGGTAGGGGGCTGCTGTGGAAAAAATAAATCAGATTACCAAGAAATAATCACTGGCACCGAACCCTTTTGTTTAGTGCAGTCCCTTTTCAGGCGTCCAGGCGACACGAGCACACACAACTCAGATACAGTCACACAATCACATCAAGCCAAGTCCACACACAGCACATAACATCAATTCCTTTTCATTCCCCCACCCCCATCTAACTTTCCCCATTTCTCTCTTTTCCCTCCACGACTA
>JPJR01001256.1:0-26516 GCA_000750675.1 Pseudogymnoascus sp. VKM F-3808 | reverse complement strand
CAATCCAGCGCCCTAACCTCAACGCCCCTCTTCGTGACCTGGAACATCCTCACGCCGCCCCACCAGTCGCGGCAGCTGCGCGGCTGCATCGGCACCTTCGAGGCGCAGCCCCTCGACACGGGACTGGCGACGTACGCGCTCGCGGCCGCGCACAGCGATAACCGCTTCAACCCTATTGAGGCGCGCGAGCTGCCCGCGCTCGAGGTGGCGGTCACGCTGCTGACGAACTTTGAGACGTGTTCGGGGCCGCTGGATTGGGAGTTGGGGGTCCATGGGATTAAGATCAGCTTTTACCATCATCATAAGAGGTACAGCGCTACGTATTTGCCCGATGTGGCGGTGGAGCAGGGGTGGAATAAGGAGGAGACGTTGGAGAGCTTGGTGAGGAAGGCGGGGTGGAGGAAGGGGGGGAGCTGGAGGGATGCGGCTGAGCTGAAGGTGGTGAGGTATCAGGGGAGGAAGGAGAGTGTGGAGTATGAGGAGTATAAGCGATGGAGTGACTGGACTGCGGCCCAGAAGTGAGGAGGGGGCTGGCTGTGAGTACGAAGTGTTTGGCCATGTGATGAGGGATGATACTACGATTGGGAGGGACTACCAGGGGATAGAACAGGTCGGCGCATAAGTTACATGGTGGATAGGCGTATTAAGATATCTTGCTTTTCTCTATAAATCCATATTTCATTCCCACGCCTCCACTCCCGTTGCCCCACCACGTTTCTGGCACCTTAGTGGATATCTTGGCACAATAAAGTGCTGAGAGCTGAGAAGTTAGTTTACTCAACATCCCCATCCAGACCCATTTCCAAACAATAGCCATGCATATCATAGCCAAATCTCACTTTGAGCTGAACGTGTAAGCGAAGCGCGTTGCATGTCATCATCATTACTCCTCGGTTACATATCCAGCTCTATAAACAGATCTCGTAAAACCCCATCGGTCACCCACGCCTTTACGCAAACAGCAGTGATCTCTGTCCTCCCTACATGGCCCCCATTCCCATCCCCAGCGGTTCTGCCCGACTCCATCCCAAACCTTGTTGGCTTTCCCAAGATGATCGACGGCTCATCCCCTCAAGCGACCCCGCAGATCGCCATGAGACATTCTTACCGTAGTACCGCCGCAAGTGCACACCCGGAAAAGCCGGCGAACTCGGGGAACTACTTCGCCGACCATCATGGGATGATCATTGTCTCGTGCGGGGATGCATATAAGCTCTATGTTAATTCCCGTTGCAGTTGTTTACGCATAACTCGTCGGTACTTCTAATTTAACTTTTTTGAGTTCGGCATACTGGATCCCCCTCGTCAAAGATGATCTTCCCCAGGCCACTAGCGGGTGCCGCGTTGCTGCTGCTTGCTGCTGAGTCGAGTGATGCTGCTGCTGTGAAGGCGCGTGCCAGTGCAGGGTGTGGTATTGTTCGCGATTATAAGGGGCAAACGCATACTGGAAAGACTATCGTGAGTGGTGGAATCACGCGGACTTACGATGTTTACCTCCCGCCGAATTATGATGAGGTATGTACCACCACAAAGCCAGAGAGGGGAAAGTTGTAGTCCAGGATTCTCATGTTGGTGATGAAGAACAAGGCAACCCCCCTAATCATCTCCTTCCACGGCAACACACGAGATTCCACCAACCAGCGCGGCCTCGACCACTTCGACAATAACGAGTGGAATCCCGACCATCTCGTCGTCTGGCCCAACGGCGTCAAGGTACGTCCAGCACCTCCCTTCTCTTGCCCGAGACACTAACAGCCCACAAGGGCCACTGGCAAGGCCCAACCTACGCCGATCCCAGCGTCTCAGACAAGAAATTCACCGGCGACCTCATAGACCACCTCCGCGACGCCTTCTGCATCGACGACAGCCGCATCTACGCCGCTGGCAAGTCTAACGGAGGCGGCTTCACGGGGACGCTCGCGTGCTCTCCGGAGTTTGGGCAGAACTTCGCGGCGATTGCGGCGTGCTCTGGTGCGTTCTATACGGATGTTGTGGAGGATCCGAATGATAGCTGTCACCCTTCAAGGTCGCCGTTTCCGATTCTCGAGTTTCATGGGTCGGCTGATGAAACTGTAAGTCATCCCATGCCCCCTTAAAGAAATCTCCTCCTTTTTGGAGGGGCGGTTTGTTAGATGAATGGAAGGCCATGAAACTAACATTCTAAAAGATTCCCTACATCCCAACGGAAGATGGATCCGGCGGCCCCCTACCCACCATCCCCGACTGGCTCTCCACCTGGGGCCAACGCAATGGATGCCCCGCGGACTACAAGCCTGTGGTTTCGCAGCTAAATGGCGATCCAACGGTGCAGAAGACGCTGTATTCGTGCAACGGCGCGGATGTGGTGACTGGGTACTATATTACTGATATGAACCATAGCTGGCCGTCGACGACGCCGAATAGCGATCAAGAGGCGCATGGGGATAAGCCGGTCAGCATTGATGCTACGCCTATGATTTTGGATTTTTTCAGGAGCATAAGGAAGCCTTAATTAGGATTGGGAAATATTGGGGAGGGGGGCTAACTAGAGAACTTTGACGATAAGATTCTCAGCATGGTAGTATAAACTATGCTTGATTGTAAATTGAAATCAGTTTCCCGTGCAAAGCGTCTCCATAGAGGGACTCAAAGTTTCCCTTTCTTTCCGCCATTATATTTTCTTTGGTCACCAACAACCAACACAGTATGATTCGCGAGACATAGAACGTCCATGTTCTGGTCACATAAGGTCACATTGAGATCCATCCGCCCGCCATCCAGCATCCTTGCTGCTATTCTAGAGAATACCCACTCCAGTCCCTCCTTAGGTAGCCTTCTCTTGTACTGGACATCCAACGCAAGTGTCATATCGATAGAAGTTGCCTTTGCTGCCTCCCTGAACGAATTTGTCAAAGGGGCTGGTATACCCGGGTTCTCCTTTGCCCAGGCCTCACTGGCAGCGAACAGTACATGCCCATTGAAGGGGCCGTTGTTATGCAGGAGCGTGTCAGACATAGACGGCATGACATCGTTCATCATGGTTAAGTACGTAGAATCTATCCGTTCGCCAGGGTAGGTATACCATGAATCTAGGACGCCGGCGACAGGAAAGCCTCCCCGGGGCTGCAAGACAATTAGCTGGCTAGTGAAGGGACCGATCTCGCCAGCCAGGATAGATGGAATCCAGTTGTCCTCTGGCTGCCGCGCAAGGACTTTCTCAAAATCCGGCACTGGCTTGGTGGGAGGATGGAGGGCCCAGTCGGATTTAGCTGTTGGTCCGAGGGGCCGGCTGAAGTTGGTGGAGGTGGCTGTAGCAATGGCTTTCAACTTATCCTTTTGCTTGACTTGCAGCTGAATGGTACTGGTGACTTTGCCGATTTTGACGTCGACAACAGTGATTTGCATGGTTTGATGCACACATCCGACGAGAAAGTCAAGGTGCAGAGTTAAGATGTCAGGTTGGTTTTGGCCTGCTAATGTCGTCGTGAAGTGGGTTTGGGCAGCGAGTTGGACTACTGCTGCAACATGGCCACCATGGAGATCTAACCAGAAGTTAGTTTATAAATAACGGCTCTAAGGAAGGCAATGCACTTGGGCCTATAGTCCAGTCATGATGCCATGACGAAGTGTAGCTATGTGATGTGGTCTGCTGCAGATTGATCTGATCGACGAGTGGGTTCGTCATTCTAGCTGAGAAATTGGGAGAGACGAGAGTCGTCAAGCAATCATATTTCTGTACTTTATACAACAAGACAAAATATCGAAGGAGTATAAATGCAAACACAAATCTGGGGCGAGGGGAAGAGGTAAAGGACCTGCAAAACGACGCGGTGTAGCCAATATTCAGCCTTGGAATCCTCAATTGTTCTGCTCACGGTCTGCGGCATATATGAATAACTATTGGTTAGAAGCGTAGGATTCGACGCGATCGTAAGGCCCGGCGTGAGCGTGGGATTCGACGTTGGGTTGGGTAGGATCCGCGGCAGTTCGTACCGAGCAGTTGAGAGACACGAAACTCAGCACCCCTGCCAGAGTGCCATATGTCACCATTGCCGCCAGTGCCAACTCAAAGAACGTCTAGGAGAGAACAGTTTCTATAAAAAAGAGCATGTCGATTTAATATTGGTTTTTAAAAAATTAAGGGGTTGATAATGAGAGTTAAAATCTCACCTTAAATCATATTGTTTAATGTTATAATATAAAACGTTGGTATATATTTATTTTTTCATAAGTTTATGAGTTATTATAAAATATCAAAATAAAACCACGACCCACTACAGTTATTATAGACATTCATGGGCCGATTCCTTTTGTATTCTTGGATATCTTGTTATTGCATCCTCAAACCCCCTCATCTACTGAGAGATGGACAGCACAATAGTACTAAAAAAACAGACTATCCGGTTGCTCATAACAGGTTCTCATTCCAAACCCGCCGCGTCTGCACCATTACAACCCCTAAAAGTTTCCCAGAGCGCCATTTTCGTTACTCCGTCTCCCTATCCCCCACCGGCCAATAAATACGCCGTCATTACCAAACCCGCTCGCGAAATAGCACAAACAAACAGGTCGCGGTCATCACGCCTCGACGGCGCCATTATCCCCATCCGCCAGCCTCTCACGCTGCGCCATGACGCGGCCGTTACAGATATCAATGAACATCTCAAACTTCTCAATCACCTTATCTTTCTGCTCAAGCGCCGCGCGCAACTGTTCAATCTCCCGACTCGTCTCCTCCTTCACCTGCTCCAGCTCCTCCCTCATCCGCGTCACCTCAGCCCTGCACTCGTCCCTGAACTTGTCTTCCGGGTTCGGTGCCGACCGGCGCTTGTAGATCGACTGCAGCGGCGCCTCGGGGTCCAGTTCCGTGTCCTGCGACCGCTTGTCCAGTTCCCGTGCTATGGCGGCACGCGCATTATAGATATCCCGCGGGAGATATCCTGCATTTGGGTGCGCAGCTTGGATCTGCTTCAAAGTCTCCTGCGCACTGACGCCTGCATCTCGCAGCGCCTTTACCGCCGCAACGGCCGTCCTGTCCAGCCGCCTGGCCGCGGGGTGGTCAATGGCACCCTTGCTAGGCCCATGGTTGTGCACGCAAAATAGGCTGTCTGGGCGATACTTCAATAGCCACTCCATAGTTGTCTCTATAGCATATAGACTGAACTGGCATCCTGTCTTGCGGGAAGTCGTAGCTCGTCTACGTACCGGGGAATCCACGGGCAGCATGTTGTGTTTTGACGTTCCGCCTTTGTCACACGTCAAGAGCACCTTCTTGAGTCCGATCCTGTTCTTCTTTTTCGAGCGCCCAATAACGCAGGCGTAGCCGCGGGCAAGGCCCCAGGCATTGACGGACTGGAGGAGGGCTTCGAAGGTCGGGAAAGACGTTTCTGGCGGGGCCTCCATGCCCAGATTTGGGTCGGGGGTCAGGGCGAAATGTGTCGGAAATGTGCTTGATTGTGGAGAGGCGGAGGCAGAGGCAGAGGATGAGGAGGCGCTGGGGTCATGACCGTTACTGGGTGGTTGTTGTTGAGGCTGTTGTTGGGGCGCCGGGGCTTGCTGCTGCTGTTGCTGTTGCTGGGGGGTTTGTTGGCGCGCTTGCTGGTGAAGCTGCTGCTGCTGCTGATGTTGCTGGTGTTGTTGCTTGCCGTTCAGCTGAGGGTGGTGAGAAGTTTGCAGAGTTGGCAAGGCTGGTCGTGTGGTAGTCGCTGGCCCGGCATGCTGCAATTGGTACATGTAGCTGCTGTGATCTTGCTGCAGTTGCGCATTTGGTGGCGCCGTGGCGAGCGTATTTGGATTCATGCCATTGCTCCCTGAACGGTTCACATTGTCTTCTGGTAGTGACACCTGTCGGGTGAAGTAAGGCGCTGAGGAGGGCACATGAGGTTGTTGGCCAGGTGTTGGTGAGGGCTGTGGCGGAGGGTTGTAGATTGGGTGTATGGCGCTTGGTACGCTGGATTGGGCATATGCACGACGTGCATTCTCCTGTGGTAGAGCGAAGGACATCGAGATATCGTCAATGCCTTGACCTCGGGAGGTGGTCTGGTGAAGATCGATAGTTAGGGTGTGAGTATATCAATATTGCTCTGGATCGATCGCCAATAATGTGGGGTGGTGTCAGAACTCGGACCAGCTGTTGAGAGCGAACACGTGATTTGACATGTTTGACGGACTTTGTGAGCTTTGCTATGGAGCTGTGCTTCTGGCGTTCGAAACTACACTTTTATTATCACGAATGGACATCAAATTTAGATCCCGCATCTTTGTATTATTCTCGTATTCATAAAAACTGTGTCTAGGTATCTCTACTAAGCACAAGACGCAGCGGCGGACCGTATTTCTACGCCACAAATCCTCGTATAATCGGAGATTTGTACAGCACTGCGAGGGTGTCTCTGTGACTCTGTCCCGTGTACCAATCCTCGCGCCCATTGAGAGTCAAGATTAAGGGGATCTATTCTCCGTTGCCTATTTTCTGGACTTGAAATCTACAGGAAGTAGTCTGGCGTGCCTGTAATATTGTCAGCAGTCATATCAAATAAGGTGCTTAGATTCAAAACTTACGTCGTGATACCATTGGCTCGCCGGCTCTTGGGCATGGATCAAACTGCAAGCTGTGGGTTGTTAGTATGCTATATTTCAAGGTGTGGTTAGGCAACTTACAAGGTGTACTTCAGATGCTCATCTATCTCCATGATTGCCGCCTGGTTACCGCACCTGTAACAGTAATTTGGTGCTATGTCACAAGTTAGTGAAGAACAACATAATGACAAAGCGTCGCTGCATACCAGAGAATATGGTGACAACATTCCGATCTTGAGACCAATTGTAACCCTCCATGACAAGTTGATGGGCCCTAGCAACCAATGTCAAGCCGTTGTTGTGATTGAAAGCCTCCGAGATATCCTGTCCGAAAGTGTACCCCGCACCTCTCGGGGATATCCCCCATCCGCATCTATCATCTGGATCGGACCAGAGAAGATCGCACATTGGCCCCTCGTGGGGAACCTCTTGTATGCGGTCAAGCGCTCTGATGTTGTCTAGGGTGTCAATGCTTGGAGACAAGCCACCGTGAAGGCAGAATATTTGATTATCGATAAGGGCTGTGAGTGGTAGGTAGTCGAAGAGATCTGTGAAATGCTTCCAGACGTTCGCGTTGCCGTACTTGCGGAGGCATTCGTCGTAGAATCCGTAGACCTGAGTGATTTGGCGGGATTCGTGGTTTCCTCTGAGGATGGTAATGCGTTGAGGGTAGCGGATTTTGAGAGCAACGAGGAGTGTGACGGTCTCGACTGAATAGTATCCACGATCAACATAGTCCCCTACATATCGGTTAGCCCACGAGCACCCCAAAGGTATCGAATTGACATGCCCATGAATAAATAGTTGGTATCGGGGTTTGGTCCTCCAATCCTGAACAGCTCCATCAGATCATGGAACTGGCCGTGAATATCTCCGCAAACTGTGACTGGGCATTTCTAGACAGGCCATTAGAGTTTGCATATGCCTGACCGCAAGAACTCAACTTACCACTGGCTGAACGTTCGACTCTTCCTGTAGAACCTCTCTCGCCTGGTTGGATACGTTAGATTGTTTCCCCAAGGTAAGCTCGTTGTTCACGAGCATTGGCAGTATGTAGCTCAATCATACCTTCTCGCAGAGCCGTTGGACATCCACCTCCGCAAGCTGCTTGCACGACATCAGGCTCTCAATCCAGCCGTCAAGAGTAGATATAGAAGTAGGCTCAGACACTGGCGATAATCGCGTGGGCTCTACCACTCTACCAACATCCTCCATGGTGGCGTCCATTGTGCCCCGTTGTCGTTGACGATTGTGACGTTGCGACCAAGGCTGGTGTTGTTTGGAGGCGGGATGTCCAGCTCAGATCGTATGACTTCGCGCGCGTAGGTTTTTTGTCGCAAAATGTTTCTGGGTGCTGTAACAGGCTAAATACAATACAGCTGGGCCACAGTCGGTATGCCGCTATTCGAGAAGGGTATTGAATTTGGATTGCAGAAGGATTACCCCGATTCTGTATGGGGTACTTGAAGTTGGATAGTGGTATGGGTGGGCTTGCCATATCTCGCTTAGTTCAACCCGCGTCTAAATGTACGTACTATATGGGCCACCAAGGATTTAGTCGTAGCTTACATAAATGAACACTGCCATTCAACAATATACATAGGAACATTACTGTGAAATATTTATTGGCCTCTACAATCGTTATGAGCATGCCTTATATACGTTCTATGCAAGGCCAAGCCCAACCGGCGAATTCCCTCCACTGGTTGCGTCTGTTTCACGGCCAATTAAGTTTTTGAAATCCAAGCCCACTTCAGACAGCATCTGCCCGTGTTCCCTGGCCTGTTCCATGCATTCTTTCCAGACATGGCCTTCACGGTCAGCACTGCTCAGCTGTCTGCTTAAAATCACATTGAAAGCATCCACCTGCTCCTTCGCCCACTTGACACATGCGCTCATCGTCAATGGCGGAAAGCATTCCTGAAACGTCAGGACGGTGTTTTTGATGATTGCAAAGTATACGAATGAGACCTCCCAAATGTACTGATGTAGGTTGCCCTCAAAGATGCATTGTCTGCCAAAAACAATTAGTACCAGTAGATAATAGGCAAAGCATATATAACTTACCTTGAGCGTTTGTGAATTGTTAGGCTGCGCGCTTTCAGATATGCCTCTCGAGCGCTATCCTCGAAACCAAGCCGTGTAAGCCAGCCGACATTGCGCTTCGTCTTTTTCAGCTCGTTGTGGCTATCGACAAGTTCACGAGTGATCAGGCCTGCAAGCTTAACAGCCCTCTCGTTGGCCTTGAAATTGATGAAATCCTGAGCCACGGCGTTATTCTTCAGCCCCTTCGCCAAGACCTTCAGTTTCTCAAGGCGATTGACTGCCTCGTCAAACTGCTGAAGCGCAATATCAATGTCAAGTTCGTCAACTTGACCTTCGACCCAGCGTAGATTCTGCTGTTTGCCATCGACCTCAATGAACACATTTGGGCGCTCCTTCATATCAGACAGTGTCTCCAACAGGTTTGCCTTCTCCAGTAAACCCGGATCTCGCGACGCAAAGTAATTAATGGTTTCCTTGGTTTTGTTGTTACTTTCAATCTCCGACCGCAACCCCCTTCGGAGCTCCTCAACGGCCTTCCGGAAATTAAGGAGTAATTGCGTCTTCTCAGAACTGTCTGCGTTCTCTGTACGATAGGTGAAAGATTCCTGTGCAATGCCGCGGATCATGATGGCATCTGCGACCTTATTTCTAGAACCAGTAGTGTCGTTGGTACCTGCAAGGTCGACCATCTCAATGTCGAGCAATGGCCAACATCGATCTGCCACAAGTTTTGAGGGGGCTTGTCGGGGATCAGACCCGTTAGTGCCCTCGACCCTTCGTTTTTTGCGTGAAGCAACGAGAAGATGATCGTTTAAGAGGATAATTTGCATAGACCTTCTCGGCTTCCACGTTGCGTTGTCAAGCTCCACCCAAAGACCAGCATTTTGGACAACATGGCGGCCAAGAGCAGCAGGGAGAAACTTCTGGGAACCACTAACGGCCTTCCACAAAGCCTGTAGCTGAGAATTCCACAAAGCTGTACGATCCGCCACAGAGCTTCGCTTATCTCGCTTGCTAAGAACTGTATTCATGGACCCATTGAAGCCTGATGTGTCGGCGGTACCGGAAGATGACGCAGACCTCAGAGCTGTTGTGTTGCTCTTTAGCTCAGACATGAGGTTCCGTAGGGCTCTCATTTCGCCCTTCAGTTTTTCGGCTTCCTTGCTAATTTTAATGAACTGCGTTCGGTTTTGGTAGACATTCTGTTGTAGATCTGTTGAAGTTCGATTTCTCATCCTCTTCAGAGCCTGTTGATAGTCTTCGATGTCGTGTTCAGAAGCGTCACCCAAAATACTGGCAACATCTAAAGCTGTTAGCATTATATACAGGGGAAATGGTTTGTGATGCGGTTAGGGCTAATCAACACAAATACTCACATTGCTGCGGTTGCAATGAAGGGTCACGGAGCGCATTCATGTCAACGGTAATGCCAGCTCCCCGTAACGCCGGGGCACCTCCATCCCCAGCGTTAGGCCTGACATTTCTTCCAGCTGGTGAGGTTGATGGTATTGGCGGTGCAGTAGCATCGAATCCCGCAGGTAAGTTGTTAAAACGTGTTGAATACCGACGTTTCACAAGGTCCGATGTCTAGTAGAAAGTTAGATTTGGGACCGAAAGCTTCAATTGGCAGCTGCATTACCTTTCCACCAGCCTGCTGGCGCTGCTTGGGAACCTCGATACTGGACTTGCCTCCAGCGCTTCGAGGCACATCTGGGGTTTGTTGAATTGGGCCTGATATTTGTTTGGGCGCACTTATAACTGGGCGTGCTTTCCGCTTCGTTCTCAGCGAGATTCCTCTTCCACGATCGTCAGACATGGCTGGTCGTGGTGAAGGTTCAAAGAGTATACAATTCGAATTGGTGAGCTCTCCCCGGATTGTAGAGTACCTACCATGATAGCTCCAAGAACGACGTCGTTGGCTGGGGCGACACAGGTGGGCCACATTACGAGTTCCGCGCTAATGCTGCCTAACTTTCCAGGCTGACATAACCCGGGTCGAAATTATTGCCAAAGGGAACCATTTTTTGGCCATAGACAAGGTCGCCCTACGACATCAACCATAACCATTGTTTATCCGTAAACCCGCCTCTACAGAGACCAAAGTTTGCTTATACCGTTGTTCAAAATGGTTCAAACTTCAACAATTGTCACTGCTACCGTTGGCACAATTGCGACGGGCCTCGTCGGTAAGTGAGCCCATCCATCACCCCCAGAATCTCCTAACGTTTATGCCCGATAGCTTATGCCATTTACTTCGACCACCGCCGAAGAACGGACCCGGGTTTCAGAAAGCAATTGAAGAGAGAGTCCAAGAGACAAGCACGGGCTGCGAAGGAAGAGGCAGAGGCATATTCCAACAGACAACGAGAGGCTCTGAAGGCCTTGGTAGAGGAGGCGAAGGAGGAGGGCTTCCCAGTCGACGTGGAAGAGAAGGAGGCATATTTCATGAATGAGGTCGCACGTGGAGAGCAACTGGCACAGGATGGTATGAACCCCGCCCTTAAAACCGATATTATCCACGTTTGGAGAGCAATGGCCGCCCCCCGACATCTCCCAGTTGGAGCTTCACCATCGACAAATATATCAAGTCCTATACTAACAAGTTTTTGTTTCTAGGATCCGATGCCCAGGAAGCTGCCCTTTGCTTCTACAAGGCCCTGAAGGTTTACCCGCAACCATCTGACCTGATCACCATTTACGACAAAACGGTTCCCAAGGTTCGTCGTCCCACCTTCACTTAGCACAATACTTCAATACTGATGCCCATAATAGCCTGTACTGGACCTTCTTGCCGAGATGATTGCAGTTGACCCAAGCCTTCACGTTGGCCCCTTCGCCGGCGGAAGCGACGGAGGCTCTGATAACGGAATTCCAGGAGTTGGATTGGATTAAGTGTCTCGAATTTCCCACAACACCTACGACCTCTGAAGATTCCTCAAACTCCCAGCAAGACATCTAGGCTGCATACGCGTTTCATCCTGAGGTGGGAGCGGTTTGCAGCCCCGAATCGAACGGCTGGGCATGGATCTTTGTATATCAGCTGTACCTGGCGCCCTTCATCTTTGTGTTTTAATTAGTCTCCTACTCCAATTTTACGAACAACGAGGTATGAAGATATATCCTGTTTAGTTTTCTGTCAAAATCAAGGGGTCTCTGGATAGTCATGTATAAATAGAGTTGCGACCTGGATGTGGATAGCATAGAGTAGCTTCCAATGGGAAGTTAATTGTTCATCCAAATTCATTACCATTTACTAGATTGCGATAGTCGACATGAGTGATTTAATGAGTTAAACCCAAATATAACCCCGAACATAATCCCAAAAATAAATTCCAAAGTTCGCGTTATCTTTGTTTGTTTATAACGACTTCAAACAGGCCCAAAAGCTGTAACCACGAGACTTTGGTAAGATTTTTGGTTCCCGCTTTATAGCATCATAGGGCGTTTTGGCGAGAGACGCCAGGGGGTGCCCGTAAGGACCCCTGTCGAAATAGTTCAAATCGCGGTCCATCCATCGTTTACGCGAATTGTTAATACCGTTTGGAGACTCCAAGACAACCTCCTTTCAACCATCTCGGCCTACGTGATATCTGGACCCTGAAATTCCACCAAATAAACCATTACCTCTACATCTATCTCCTATTGAAGCTACGCAACTTTCGAAATGATATCCTACCTATAATTAATACCAACTCACTATGGAGACTCTGGTCTCATCTCCCGCGAGCCCCTCGGCGAATGGGGTCGCAGGCAGCCATTTTTCAACAGTAGATCCTACTTTGGTCGTTGAACATCTCGCAAGGCTGATTGAAGCCAACCTGGGAGCTACGAGGAGAGAACTTGAGAGTATCGGCAGCTTGTTGTCGAAATCTAGATACCCGGAAACCGTCCAACGTTGCACTCGTTTCGCAACAGAATCGCAGGTTGCCCTCTACGTGCAAAAAGATATCGTCGCAACAGAAGAAGATGCCAAAGATTCGGCCGATGGCCTAGGTATGTGCTGTCGTATTCTTGCAAGTGACGGAACGGGGCTAATAAGGAGACAGGTGGCTTTGCTTACACCTTGACCGGCGACCCAACACTATCCCCCCTGACAATCACCTCTCTGATTGTCACAAAACGATCTCCAGCAATCGATCCCTCGATACCAGTCGCTCTGCAAATACATTCTATTGTTCTCCCAGGAGCAGCGGCTCAATCCACAACGGCAGGCGGCTCAGGCCCAACCATCGAAGTGCTCTACAACCTCATTCATAACGGCCTCGGACCATTTTTCGATGCGTATATCAAAAACCAAGCTGCAGCAAATGGCAACAGTGGGCGGGCTGAAGTCGACAGCAAGACAGGCATACAGGTCACCAAGAAGAGGATTGCTGACTTGGATCTGAGTCTTCGCCATCTTCAAGAAAACGTGGAGATCCCCGAGCTATCGCTTCCGCTCCACCCACTTGTTCAAAATGCAGCGGACGAGGCCGCTGCCCGTGGTGCGAAACCCACCGTCGATTATATCTCAGAGTCGATACTTCAAGACAGCACCTTCTTGAACAGCTTGCAAGCTACGGTCAACAGCTGGATTAAGTCGATACAAACCATCACGAAGATGACCCGGGATGCGAAAACTGGAACGGCAAACCAGGAAATCGACTTCTGGCTGTCGAAAGAATCGGCACTCGAGAGCATAGAAGCGCAACTACGAAGCGATGGCGTCCAACTTACCCTCGAGATTCTTCGCCACGCGAAGAGATTCCAAGCCACCGTCAGTTTCACCGCGGATACTGGACTGAAAGAGGCCACAGAAATTGTCCAAAAATACAACCAGCTTATGCGGGACTTTCCTTTGGATGAGCTGAACTCAGCTACTGCGCTTTCGAAAGTGGTGGAGGCTATTGGACTTATTTTCAACCATCTTAACAAGAAGTTGAGGATCTGCCCCTATCCGGTACCACGGACGCTGTCCCTGGTTGAAGCGATTTCTGCGGATCTCGACACCAAGCTGCACTCCTTACTCCATGGCAGATCGTTGATGCATCTCGATTATAGAGATTTCAAAGTCTTAATGACGACAGCCGACAGTATTTTTGCAGCATGGGACGAGAGCATTAAAGAGTTCACGAATGTTGCGAGAGAAGTGACTAGGAGGCGAAACGACAAGTTCATTCCTATCAAGATCAATTCAAGACATGCTGCGCTTCAGCAGCGACTCAAATACGTGAACACCTTCCGAGACAATCACGAGCAATTGCAACGAACCATTGTAAATGTTTTGGGCCCCAAGAGCAATGGAGGCGGTGTCGATGCAGGTTCGGCTAACGGCGTGGTTCTTATTGAAGAAATGGGCGATGTCGATGCTGTTGAAGAGGTGCAGCAAGCATATGCTGCCTTGAAGAACGTCGACTTGCTGGACACGTCTCCAGAAGGAACTCAATTCTGGGCGCAGCAGGAAACGGCCTACAACGAAAGAACCGCAAGAGTCGAGAACTCCATCATTGCAAGGCTGAGAGATCGTCTGGCTACGGCAAACAGCGCCAATGAGAAGTTTAGAGTGTTCTCTAAGTTCAATGCCCTCTTTGTACGACCAAAGATTCGGAGCGCGATTGCGGAGTACCAGACCGTTCTCATCAACAATGTCAAAACCGATATATCTGCGCTCCACGAGCGTTTCAAGCAGCAATACGGCCATTCCGAGGCTCACGCCATGGCACAGCTGCGCGATCTTCCTCCAGTAGCAGGTGCTATTATATGGGCACGACAAATTGAGAGGCAACTCGATGGCTATATGGAGAAGGTCGAAAATGTCTTGGGACATGATTGGGCACTTCATGCCGAGGGCCAGAAACTCCAGACAGAGAGCAACATGTTCAGGAAGAAACTCGACACACGTCCTATTTTCGAAGCCTGGCTGCATGACGTTCAGCGGAGACAAATTAATATTACTGGCTTGCTCTTCGCCATCAACAAGAATAGGTCGGCTGGCAATGCTCTGGAGCTTGTCGTCAACTTCAATCCTCAAGTCATCGCCCTCTTCAAAGAGACTCGTAATCTGATGTGGCAAGGCTACCAAGTGCCCCACGCAATCAATAACATCTCGAAAGAGGCCAAACGAGTTTATCCTTATGCCGTCAGTCTCATGGAAAGCGTCCGCACGCTTGCACAGACCAATCGCCAGATTTCAGAGATGTCAGACGTGTCAACTTTACTCAGCGGATATCAAC
Organism: Pseudogymnoascus sp. VKM F-3808; assembly: GCA_000750675.1. Taxonomy (NCBI): domain Eukaryota; kingdom Fungi; phylum Ascomycota; class Leotiomycetes; order Thelebolales; family Thelebolaceae; genus Pseudogymnoascus; species Pseudogymnoascus sp. VKM F-3808. The sequence continues at coordinate 11,700 of JPJR01001256.1, read as the reverse complement.
ACGACGTCCAGCATCTCATTATCACAGGGCTACCATTGAAGTGGGAATCATTCATCCACTCATATGATGTTCATATTAAGCAAACGTACTTGGCGAATGGGACCATGGACCACAACAGGAACGAAAGCAAGCATGTTCAATTTGTTCGCGAGTTTGGCGCCACTGTATCTCTGCTCCAGAACAAGACGGAAATTCTCGCCTCCATCAACACAACTGTGCAAAGGGCGCTTACTGATATTGAGACCTGCCCATACAATGAGGCAACTTTCCAAGAACGACTGGAAGCTATACAGATGGCTGTCGATCAACTCAACTTGGAGAACTTCGTTAACCTCGATCACTGGGTTCAGGGTATGAACCAGCGTATCGAGAATACTTTACTCGGGCGACTCCATCAAGCAATAAAAGCCTGGATCGAAGCTTTCCAGGACGTTCAGTCTGAAACTGTCGATAGCGATAGCAGAAGGAAAACTCTGACTGGTCCGAACGACGCATTGATCTCCTCCGTGCCCGTTATCCGCCAACTCGTTCATGAGATTACAATGAGAAACCAAGTAATTTATCTTGAACCCCCTCTCGAGTATGCTCGCGCAAATTGGGTTGCGGAGTTGCACGGCTGGCTCGGTGTCGTGTGCAATTTGCGAAAAATCAAAGCTTCTCGTTATCAAATGAGCATCGCCGCTTCCAATGAGGCAGAGGCGCGATTCACAGACCTACCAAGGAATTGCGCCGAAAGCTTGCTTGAGGTGTACACCACTATCGAGGACCAGCTACTTGAAATCAGCCGCTATGTTGATAAATGGCTGCAGTTCCAATCTCTTTGGGATCTCCAGTCAGAGCAGGTATACGAGATTTTGGGCGATCAATTATCAAAGTGGTTACAACTTCTTCGAGAAATCCGGAAGACTAGATCAACTTTCGATACCACTGAGGTTAGCCGCTCATTTGGCCACGTAACTATCGACTACGACCAAGTGCAAACCAAGGTCAATGCCAAGTACGATCAGTGGCAGCACGAGATCCTAACCAAGTTTGCGGGACGTCTAGGGACCAGAGTTCGCGATGTGCATGCTGAGATTGAGAAGGCACGGAAGGATCTGGAAGTTCAATCTCTGGAAGCCAGCTCCACCGCACAGGCAGTCCAATTTATCACAATCGTCCAGGCTTGCAAGAGGAAGGTCAAGACCTGGGGCCCTGAAATCGAGATATTCCGACAAGGCCACACGACTCTGGTTCGTGAACGATACCAGTTCCCAGCTGATTGGCGATCCAATGAGCAGGTTGATTCTGAGTGGGATGCTCTGAATGAGTTGCTCAACCGCAAGAGCAAGACTGTACAGGACCAAACAGATGCTCTCCGCGCTAAAATTGTGGCCGAGGATAGATTGGTCGGAGAGAAGATCGCCGAAATCATAGTCCAATGGAACGAGGAAAAGCCCGTTTCGGGTACCATTTCACCTGATGTGGCCTCCTCCACGTTGACCTCCTTCGAAACACGAATCACCAAGCTGCATGAAGAGTCGCTCATGGTTTCGCGTGCAAAGGAGGCTTTGGACATCCCTGGTAGCCCCGATGCCGTCCTCGCTGCAATTTTGGAAGAAGTACAAGATTTCAAGGGAGTCTGGGCCTCCTTATCGACTATCTGGAAAAGCCTCAATGACCTTCGTGATACCCTTTGGAATAGCGTCCAGCCAAGAAAACTACGCACTTCAATTGATGGCCTAATTAAGATGACGAAAGATATGCCCAGCCGTATGCGTCAATATGCCGCCTTCGAACATATCCAGGATATCTTACGCAAGCTGCTGAAAGCTAACTCACTCCTCGCTGAGATGAAGTCTGAGGCTGTCCGCGATCGTCATTGGAACAAGATCTACAAGTCTCTTCGACCTGGGAAGCGCTATTCCCCCATCTCCATGACTCTTGGTGATGTTTGGGATCTTAATCTTGCGGCAAGCGAAGTAGTTATTCGGGACATCATTGCCCAGGCGCAGGGAGAAATGGCATTGGAAGAATTCCTCAAGCAGGTTCGGGAGATCTGGACAAACTATTCTCTTGATCTTGTGGCCTACCAGAATAAGTGCAAGCTGATTCGTGGTTGGGATGATCTCTTCGCCAAGTGCAGCGAGAACCTGAACTCACTGCAAGCCATGAGGCACTCGCCATACTACAAGGAATTCGAAGAAGAAGCCGCTTCTTGGGAAGACAAGCTCAACCGAGTTCACGTTCTGTTTGATGTTTGGATTGATGTGCAGCGACAATGGGTCTACCTCGAAGGCGTATTCACCGGTAACGCGGACATCAAGCACCTTCTCCCCGTGGAATCGAACAGATTCCAAAATATCAACACCGAATTCTTTTCGGTCATGAAGAAGGTGTATAAAGTACCATTTGTCCTCGATGTTCTCAACATTCCAGAAGTTCAGAAGTCGTTGGAGCGCCTGGCAGATCTGTTGAACAAGATCCAGAAAGCTCTAGGAGAATATCTCGAAAGGGAAAGAGTATCATTCCCGCGATTTTATTTCGTTGGAGATGAAGATCTGTTGGAAATTATCGGCAACAGCAATGATACACTCCGCATCGCAAAACATTTCAAGAAGATGTTTGCCGGGTTATCTGGGCTTATAATGGATCAAGAGGCAATCATATCGGGCTTCACGTCAAGGGAGGGCGAAGAAGTTCGGTTGAAGAAGGAAATCTCTCTTGTTAAAACACCAAAGATCAATGATTGGCTGGCACTTCTAGAGAGCAGCATGAAGAGCACTCTCGCTGAACTGCTCGCGGAGGCATACAGCGAGTTCCACTCCCTCTTTACTGCCGAAGATGTGGACCCTGCCCTTCTTAATGAGTACATCAAGAAGTTTCCAGCTCAAATTGTTGTCCTCGCTACCCAGGCTGTCTGGACAAATGCGGTTGAAGCCTCCCTTCAAGCCGGCGGCTCGACTCTCCAAACTCTCTACGATCAAGAAGTGAAGGTCCTACGACTACTTGCTACCACTGTTCTTGGTGACCTCGACCCAATTGAGCGAAAGAAGTGCGAGCACCTCATCACAGAATGTGTGCATCAACGTGATGTGATCGAGAAGCTCGTTAGACTCAACGCAACGACCCCAACTCATTATATGTGGCTCTTGCAGATGCGCTACGTATACCAACCAGAGGGAGACTTCTTGAACCGTATTTCGATCAACATGGCAAATGCCAAGCTAAGCTACGGATTTGAATACCTCGGAGTCGCGGAGAGGCTTGTCAGAACACCCCTGACTGATCGTTGTTTCCTGACCTTAACGCAAGCTCTTTCTCAGCGACTTGGTGGATCTCCATACGGTCCTGCCGGTACTGGTAAGACCGAGTCCGTCAAAGCCCTGGGTGTCCAGCTGGGTAGATTCACACTGGTATTCTGCTGTGACGATACTTTCGATTTCCAAGCCATGGGACGTATTTTCCTCGGTATCTGTCAAGTCGGAGCTTGGGGTTGTTTCGATGAGTTCAATCGTTTGGAAGAGCGAATCCTTTCAGCTGTTTCCCAGCAAGTCCAGAACATCCAACTGGGCCTCAAGCAGGGCGTTGAGGACGAGAAATCGCAGATAGAGCTTGTTGGCCGCCAACTCCGAGTCAATGCCAACACTGGTATCTTCATCACGATGAACCCTGGATATGCTGGCCGTTCGAACTTGCCCGATAACTTGAAGAAGCTATTCCGCAGTGTGGCCATGTCGAAGCCAGACAAGGAGCTGATTGCCGAAGTTATGCTCTACTCCCAAGGTTTCAACCAAGCAAAGCAACTCTCGAAGCAGACCGTGCCGTTCTTCGATCGCTGCGGAGCCAAGCTGTCCAAACAAGCTCATTACGATTTTGGGCTTCGTGCGCTCAAGAGTGTTCTCGTCAGCTCTGGTGGATTGAAGCGTGCTCGGTTGACAGTATCTGGTGGTGACCTTGGACCTGAAGAGGAGGTTGAGCCCCAGATTATTGTTCAGAGTATTCGTGAGACCATCGCTCCCAAGTTGATCAAGAGCGACGTGGAAATCATGAGAGCGATTGAAGAGGAATCGTTCCCTGGAGTCCAATATATTCCAGCAGCCCTCGAAGAACTTCAAGCGGCCATGCGAAGCATTGCTGCCGAAAGAAACCTTGTTGTCAACGACACCTGGATGACTAAGATCCTACAACTATTCCAGATCCAGACAATTCACCACGGTGTTATGATGGTCGGTAACTCTGGCTCCGGAAAGACTGCAGCATGGAAAGTTCTCCTCCAAGCTCTGCAACAAGTCGAGGGCGTGGAAGGCGTCTGCCATGTTATTGACTCGAAGGTCATGTCCAAGGAGGCTCTGTATGGAAACCTGGATTCTACCACCCGAGAGTGGACTGATGGTTTGTTTACGAGCATCCTTCGCAAGATTGTCGACAACCTGAGAGGTGAAGAGACGAAGCGTCATTGGATTGTATTCGATGGAGATGTCGATCCGGAGTGGGTTGAAAATCTTAACAGTGTTCTTGACGACAACAAGCTCTTGACCTTACCCAACGGAGAGCGTCTCAATCTTCCATCAAATGTACGAATCATGTTCGAAGTTGAGACTCTCAAGTATGCTACATTGGCAACTGTCAGTCGTTGTGGTATGGTTTGGTTCAGTGAGGATACTGTCACGCCAACAATGATGGTTGATAACTATCTCGGAAAGCTTCGAAAGGTGGCACTGGAGGATCTCGACGAAGACTCCGTTGCTACTGGCCAAACCACAGCCAAGGCATTGGCCATACAAGGCGAAGTCTCAGACTTGTTACACTCCCATCTTAAGACAGAAGACTTCCTCCTTACTGCTCTTGAGCATGCGGCGAACTTCAATCACATCATGGAGTTCACAGTTGCTCGCGTCTTGAATACTTTATTCTCGCTCCTCAACAAGACAGTTCGGGATATTGTGGAGTACAATGCTCAGCATGTTGATTTCCCCTTGGATTCGGACCAGGTCGAATCGTTTGTGTCGAAAAAGCTGCTCCTTGCACTCGTATGGTCCTTGACGGGTGATTGCCCACTTGGTGACCGAAAGATTTTCGGTGACTATGTCGCAACTCTATCTACATTTGGTTCGCCACTTCTTGATGGCAATTCCTCTTTGATCGACTTTGACGTAACCTTGCCTCAGGCGCAGTGGGTTTCGTGGCAGACCCAAGTGCCCACGATAGAGGTCAATACGCACTCGATTACCCAGACAGATGTTGTCATTCCAACCCTGGACACTGTCCGCCACGAGGATGTCCTCTACTCTTGGCTCGCCGAACATAAGCCCCTCCTTCTATGTGGGCCACCTGGTTCCGGAAAGACCATGACATTATTCAGCGCTCTACGCAAGCTACCAAACATGGAGGTCGTTGGACTAAACTTTTCGAGTGCAACCACGCCAGACCTACTGATCAAGACCTTTGAGCAGTACTGCGAGTATAAAAAGACGTTGAATGGTGTCATTTTGTCCCCGACGCAAATCGGCAGATGGCTTGTGCTCTTCTGCGACGAAATCAACTTGCCGTCGCCCGACAAATACGGAACCCAGCGTGCTATCTCCTTCCTGAGACAGCTTGTCGAGCAGAATGGTTTCTGGCGGACATCCGACAAGACATGGGTTACACTCGATAGAATCCAATTTGTGGGTGCTTGCAACCCTCCAACGGACGCCGGCCGTACTCCAATGGGTGCTAGGTTCCTAAGACATGCTCCTTTGATCATGGTCGATTACCCCGGCCAATTGTCGCTCAAGCAGATTTACGGTACCTTCACGAGTGCTGTGTTGAAGATTGTTCCTTCACTGAGAGGTTACTCTGAAGCGCTGACCAATGCCATGGTTCAATTCTATATTGAATCTCAAGAGCGATTCACGCCAAAGATCCAGCCCCACTATGTCTACAGTCCCCGTGAGCTCACAAGATGGGTTCGCGGTATTTACGAAGCCATTAAACCACTTGATACTCTTTCCGTGGAAGGTCTAGTACGTATCTGGGCGCATGAGGCACTCCGACTCTTCCAAGATAGGCTGGTGTCCGAAGACGAACGCAAATGGACCGACGATGCTGTCCGCCGAAATGCCCTTGAGTTCTTCCCAACGATGGACGAGACCAAAGCTCTGGCTGGACCGATCCTGTACTCCAACTGGCTCTCAAAGAACTACGTTCCTGTCGACAGAGAACAACTACGCGAGTTTGTAAAGGCTAGACTAAAGACTTTCTGTGAGGAGGAAGTTGATGTGCCCCTGATTCTTTTCAATGACGTCCTCGAGCACGTTTTGCGCATTGATCGTGTCTTCAGACAGCCACAAGGACATCTTATCTTGATTGGTGTTAGTGGTAGTGGGAAAACGACACTGTCCAGATTTGTGGCCTGGATGAATGGCCTGAAGGTTTTCCAAATCAAGGTCCATGGCAAGTACTCAGCCGAGGACTTCGACGACGACCTTCGTGATGTACTCCGTCGCAGTGGATGCAAGGGGGAGAAGATTTGCTTTATCATGGACGAATCTAATGTCCTTGATTCCGGATTCCTCGAGCGCATGAACACATTGCTTGCCAATGCCGAAGTTCCTGGTTTGTTTGAAGGCGATGAATTAGCATCCCTGATGACTGCCTGCAAGGAAGGTGCTCAACGCCAAGGTCTCTTACTCGACTCCCAGGAGGAACTCTACAAATGGTTCACGCAACAGATCATCAAGAACCTTCACGTTGTTTTCACCATGAACCCTCCTGAAGACGGTCTTTCATCTAAGGCAGCGACCAGTCCTGCTCTTTTCAATCGTTGTGTTCTGAACTGGTTTGGTGACTGGTCCGATCAAGCATTGTTCCAGGTTGGATCCGAATTAACCCATTCTGTCGACCTGGACCGTCCGAACTACACCGCATCCGATAGCATTCCAGTCGCATATCGTGATCTCACCCTACCTGCCAGTCATCGCGATGCAGTTGTCAACGCAATGGTCTACATCCATTACTCTCTGCAACGCTTCAACACCAAGTTATTCAAGCAACAGAGCAGAGTCACTTTCCTCACTCCCAGACACTTCTTGGACTTCGTTGCTCAATACGTCAAGCTTTACAATGAAAAGCGCGAAGACTTGGAAGATCAGCAACGCCATTTGAACGTTGGTCTGGAGAAGCTGAGAGATACCGTGGATAAAGTTCGCGACCTTCGCATCAGCCTCGCAGAGAAAACCGAACAATTGGAGCGTAAAGACGCAGAGGCCAATGAGAAGCTCCAACGTATGATTGCAGATCAACGATTGGCAGAACAGCGCAAGACCACGTCTCTGGAGATCCAATCTGCTCTTGAGAAGCAGGAGGTGACAGTGGCCGAACGCCGAGAGCTTGTCCTGAACGACCTGGCGAATGCCGAGCCTGCTGTTATCGAGGCACAAAAGAGCGTTAGCAATATCAAGAAGCAGCATCTGACAGAAGTGCGTTCTATGTCCAACCCTCCAAGGGGTGTTAAGCTTGCTTTGGATTCTGTTTGCACTCTGCTTGGTCACCGCATCGACAGCTGGAAGACAGTCCAGGGTATTATTCGTCGTGATGATTTCATTGCAAGTATCGTCAATTATGACAATGAGAAGCAGATGACGAAGAACCTTCGAATCAAGATGCGAAACGACTTCCTTTCCAAGGAAGACTTCACATACGAAAAGGTCAGCCACGCCAGTAAAGCCTGTGGACCTCTTGTGCAGTGGGTTGAAGCTCAAGTCAACTACTCTGAAATCCTGGATCGTGTTGGCCCACTGAGGGAAGAGGTTGGCCTGCTAGAGGAGAAGGCCCTCGAGACGAAGGCGGAGGCACAGGCAGTCGAGAACACCATCACTGCATTGGAGCAAAGTATTGCACGTTACAAGACGGAATACGCTGCCCTTATCAGCGAGACACAAGCAATCAAGTCGGAGATGTCAAGAGTTCAATTCAAGGTCGATCGCAGTGTTCGACTTCTTGACAGCTTGTCGTCGGAGAGAACCAGATGGGAGGATGCAAGCAAATCGTTTGAAACCCAGATCAGCACCTTGGTCGGAGATGTTCTAGTTGCAGCGGCCTTCCTGGCATACAGTGGACTTTACGATCAGCAATTCCGCAAAAACATGATGGATGATTGGCTCGGCCAACTCCAGATGTCTGGCATAGACTTCAAACAGCACAACCCGATCACCGAGTACCTCTCGTCGGCTGATGAAAGACTGAGCTGGCAAGAAAATTCTCTCCCAGTTGATGATCTCTGCACCGAGAATGCTATCATATTGAAGCGCTTCAACCGCTACCCGCTGATTATCGATCCTTCTGGACGTGTCACAGAATTCCTTCAGAAGGAATGCAAGGACCGAAGATTGACTGTTACCAGCTTCCTGGATGATTCGTTCACCAAGCAGCTTGAGAGTTCGCTTCGTTTCGGTAACCCCATTTTGATTCAAGACGCCGAGCATTTGGATCCAATCCTGAACCATGTCCTCAACAAGGAATACCAAAAGACTGGCGGGCGTGTTCTCATTCAACTCGGCAAGCAAGAGATCGATTTCTCCCCAGCCTTCAAGATCTATCTTTCGACTAGAGATCCATCTGCTACATTTGCACCTGATGTATGCAGTCGCACAACATTCGTCAACTTTACTGTCACCCAAAGCAGTCTCCAAACTCAATCGTTGAACGAAGTCCTCAAATCTGAGCGACCTGATGTGGATGAGCGAAGATCCAACCTGATCAAATTGCAGGGAGAATTCAAGGTCCACCTTCGCCAGTTGGAGAAGCGCCTTCTCCAAGCATTGAACGAGTCTCGTGGTAACATTCTAGATGACGACAACGTTATTGAAACTCTCGAGACGTTGAAGAAGGAGGCCGCTGAAATCTCAAAGAAGATGAGCAACACCGAGGGGGTGATGGCAGAAGTCGACGCAATTACGCTCCAGTACAACATCATTGCTCGATCTTGCAGTGCTGTATTTGCAGTGCTGGAACAGCTCCATTACCTCAACCACTTCTACCAATTTTCGTTGCAATACTTCTTGGACATTTTCAACAGCGTTCTTCACGACAACCCAAGGTTGGCTACCGAGACAGACCACAATGTTCGCAGGGATATTATCATTGAAGACCTTTTCGTGACTACGTATCAACGAACTTCACTTGGATTATTGCAGAAGGACCGCATAACATTTGCAATGTTGCTTGCTCAAGCTTCGCCATTTAAGATGGACAAGAGCCTCATTGACTTAATCCTGGATGATGGCATTGATGGTACCGACCTGTCCACTGAGACAGACCGCAAGGACGAAATATTTGCACGGGCAGCGCGCGTTCCTGCCCTAAAGGGCAAACTGGACAACATACCACCTGCGGATATGGACCGCTTCCTGTGCGAAGAAATGGGAGAGAACTTCATTCCCAAGATTTGGGACGACAATACCAGCGAGATAGACAAAGAGCTGTTGTCATTATTGCTCGTCAAGATCTTCCGCCTCGATCGATTCGTTCCTTCCGCAGAGCGTCTTGTCACGGCGGTATTTAGCTCAAGAATCTTCGACATGACAGAAGACCTAAGCCAGACTGTCGAACAGGTCTCGGCCAGCCGCCCTATTGCGCTGTGCTCCAGCCCTGGATTCGATGCCAGTTACAAGGTCGATAGCCTCGTTGAAAGGGTCAAGGCTTCTTGCACGAATATTGCCATGGGTTCAAACGAGGGCTTATCAACGGCAGACAAAGCAATCAGCAATGCAGCTGCAACAGGAAACTGGGTGCTCATCAAGAACGTTCATTTGGCACCAACGTGGCTTCAAAGTCTCGAGAAACGTATGGATTCTCTTAAGCCACACCCCAACTTCAGACTCTTCCTGTCGATGGAATCGAGTCCGAAAATTCCTGTCAATTTACTGAGAGCTTCTCGTGTCTTGATGTACGAGCAACCTGCTGGAGTGAGAGCGAATATGAAAGATTCTCTTTCATCCGTTTCCACCAGGGCGATTAAGACACCGGTTGAGCGAACCCGCCTCTACCTTTTGCTCTCTTTCCTGCATGCAGTTGTACAGGAGCGCCTGCGCTACGCGCCAAACCTTGGATGGAAGGGCTTCTGGGAGTTCAATGATAGCGATGTATGTATTACCCAAGCCACCTACAAAGTACCCTTTACTAACTTCGCTTACAGTATGAATGCTCTGCTCATGTGATCGACACTTGGGTCGAATATGTTTCCGCCGGCCGGTCAAACGTGGCGCCCCAGAATCTTCCGTGGGATATGCTACGGACACTGATTACTGAAACCTATGGAGGAAAGATTGACGACGAGGGAGATTTCACGCGCCTTACTCAGCTGGTTGACTCCATCATGACCCCCGCGGCATACGAGATCGGACACAAACTTGTGGAAAGCACACCAGGGCTCACTGTAGCCACGGATGGAAGTGACGGAAGCCTGGTTGTCCCCAGTGGAACCGGCTTGAAAGAGTATATGGAGTGGGTGAATAAGTTGCCAGAGAGAGAGCCGCCGACTTACCTCGGCCTGCCGGCGAACGCAGAGAAGCTCCTCCTCGTGGGACTTGGAAGAAGCATGATTGGGAACCTTGGGAAGATCACCGAGATTCTTGATGAGGGAGAGCAGTTGATGGCCGAGGCGGCCGTAGCTGCCTGAGGAATAAGAGCATAATGAGGCTCATGTGTTGAAGATTACGGAAGATACGGTCGATGTATGATGTTTCGTTTGTATGAATTTGGACCAGTTGTATATTTATCTTATTTCAGCGCGCGTCTTGCTTTGCAAGAATAGGGCAAGATTGTACGGGTACGGGAAGCGGTGGTCTGTCTTATACCCTTTTCTTATGTACACTTTTCTTACATGGAGAGACACTAGAACCTCCAAATAAAACACTTTAAACAATACGGCTTTTCAGAATAAGATACCTGGCGTGAATCTTTGTAATGTATCTTACTGGCGGAGCATTGGTCTCCTTTCCACTCCTAACAGTCTACCGTGACCACCACCATCCTCCCACGCCCGCTGCAATTAGAACCACCGTTCCCGCAACCCTCACCACCGCTCTCTGCACCATCTTCTCCAAGGCCTTATTCGCATTCTTCTCAAATTCATTCCCCCCTTTATTCCCCCAAGGAAAATCCTCATCCGGCGCCTCCTTCCCCAAAAACTCACACAGCGGCCCCCACCCATCCTTAACCTCCCAATCCAAATACTCCCTCCCCTCCCCCCTCAACTTCGTTTCCAACCTCTCATAATACCTCTCCGCCCACTCCTTCCCATTCTTCTGAAACCCCCCCTCTCCCTTTCCCATAATCCCCATCCACAACACCGCACTCCGGTACCACCAAAATAACTCCGCGTCCCACCAACTCAGGCCCCACAGTCCCCAACTCCCTAACACCTTCTCCGCCGCCTCATTCAAGCTCCGATGCCAGGCATCCATATCGCGCCGCCGATTCAATACCACCTTAGCGCCTGGATAGAAATCTAGCAGCTCCGCTGCGAATATACCGGGAGGCATGTCCATCACCCCATCGCAGTCACCCAACAAAACGTCCCAGTCGAAAGTCTGCGCAGACGTAAAATCACTCTGCGCAGCGGATTGGAGGAGGGGCACCCAGATAGGGCTGTCGTGGGGGCGAGTCGAGGGCAAGTCGAAGCCGTGCCAGATGTGGGCGTAGCCTAGGGTGTGGAGGGCGGTGCGGAGGGAGTCG
>JPJR01001255.1:0-17362 GCA_000750675.1 Pseudogymnoascus sp. VKM F-3808 | reverse complement strand
AGCGGGGTCAAGGCGGGCGGGGGGAAAGGACGGACCTTGGTTTAGGACGCGTTCGAGTTTGAATTGGGGGATTAGAGATTCGGCCGCTGAGGTTGTTTTTATGCCTGCACTGGTCTCCATGGCGCTTTGGATTGAGGGGTTGTGCTGTGGAGTGTGCTTGGTGGTTGGTTTGTGGGGGTCTTTTTTGGTTGAGCAAGGCAAGAAAGTTGCGGTGAATGCAAGGTACGCGACAGGGGTACCCGCGCGGCGCAAGATCCGAGGATGGATCGTACGCGGATAAGAATCGGCGCTAAAAATGAAGCCGATAGGACTTCTGATCTTTAATTTGAGTTTCGATATTAAAAAGCTGCGATATAGATTAAGGTCTTTGCTCCATTGATCACAGGTGCCATTCGAAGTTTAGTTAATCAGGTGGTTTACTCAACCTTTTAGTAACTACTACTCTTATTTGCTGACACTCCCTGTTCAATTTATAGTCGCTAAAACAGGTTATTTTATTCGTAGTTTGCTGTAAACGCTTAAAGCAACGGCAAACTAAAAGTATCTTTTTAGACCCATGAGTAACTAGAGCAGGGGCAAACTTTTAGGGAAATCACAGCCATAAGCACATAAATAAAGTAGGGAGGTACGATCGACGACTATAGATATATACATAGTAGCATATTTGTGTTAATTACAGCTACAGTATATTATGCAAGGTAGGCAAGATATCACCAATAAACAGGCGTGGTGCCAGAGTGGTTAATGGGTATGACTAGAAATCATATGGTTTCGGCCGCGTAGGTTCAAATCCTGCCCACGTCGTTTAATATTTTTTTATTTTTTGCCCGCATAAAAAGATTATTTTTTGCTAGAGCGCAACCAAACACTTTTTTTGACACTGCGCTATTTTAATATGGAAGGAGCGATTGTTGCAAGTCGCTCCTTCCGTATCATATATTTACAAGAGCCATGGTAGAGGAGAGTTCCTTCCCTAATAGCAGTCTTCACGAAACGGAAGGTGCGTTCGTGCCAGCAGCGTATCGTTCCTACCCACATTTGCTGGCGGATAGTACTATGGGGACTGCACTTGACACAAAGGGGGTTACTTATTCAAATACAATTATAATGTTAGTTACTTCGAAATAGAGTCAGAGAGAGAAATCCTCAAGATATTTAATACTTTTACAGCCCCCCTTGAGACTTTTGGGCGGCACAGCCGCCTTTAAAGGAAGCTTAGTAGAAGCATTTATGAGAACTACAGTATTACATAGACCATCATATATTACAGAGCCGTACAATAGGGCTACTATTAGATAAAGGTGCTTTACGAGCAATAGGCCAATAGATCCTTAACCATGGATCCTTTATATAAAACTCGTAAGTGACATTTCTATACATTTTTAGTGTGGAGATAATCGTATGTACGCGTCCGTTATATGCACGTACTATCACTCTGAGAGTTAAAGCGCGCACACAACTGTAAATTACAGTTCTCTCTTGTCTTCTGTTTGTAGTCTCCACCCAGAATGTGATTATTTGTTTGGAATGCCACCAACGGATTGTCCACTAAGCGTTTCATTGCGTTGGCGGAGCTCTGTGTCTTTTTACTTCTTAAGGACCTGCTCCTTTGACACAGAACCGGCTTTACACCCTATGGATAGCCACATAGTTTATTAGCAGCAGCCATTATAGCAGATTGCGATGTCTCAACCTCATCGTGAGCCAACCTCCTTCTCAAATCTACAACTAGCTAACACCTTCCTAGCCTATCTCAGTCTCCGCCTCCCCCCCAACACACCCTTCAAGCTGAAGCCATCATCTACAGGCAAAGGATGGGGCGTTTTCGCCACACGCCCAATCACTTGCGGCACCCTAATCCTCAAAGAAGCCCCCCTCTTCATCATTGCCAAGCACCACACCAAAATCACAGAAGCGGACATCTTCACTGCCGTCCAACAGCTACCCCTGCATGAGATGCACCAATTCCTCCAGCTCCGCTACAACGGCGGCCGCCCCTTCACCAGCCTAACCCATGTCAATGCCGAGAACTCCTTTGCTCTCCCCGATCCCAGCGGTGCCCCGCGCCACGGCCTCTTTGTCCTACTTTCAAGACTCAATCACTCCTACGTGCCTAATTCCAAAATCCCCGACTCCGATGTTGGAGATGGCGAGGTTCTCTCTTGCTTTGCTACTCGCGATATTGCAGTGGGCGAAGAAATCACATTCTGCTATAATGATGATTTCTCCTGCAGGACGAGGCAGGAGCGTCATCAAGCACTGCGCTTCGAGTGCGTCTGCGCCGCCTGCGAAGCTGATTCTGGACTGCAGCAGCTCAGCGACTTGCGGCGTCGACTCATTCGTGGACTGAATTACCTCACGCACGGCGAAGATATACTTGGCGATCCAGTACCAGTCGCTGTGGCACCGCTTATCACCGATGACAAACTAAGGGCAGCAGCAGAGGATTTCAATACCCCTCTCTCAGCTAGATTTGTCTACGCCCTCCTAGTCATGCAACTTCTCGAAGAGGAGGGGTTAATGGACCACTTTCTGGTTGCGAGGATGAGCCCTGGTATCGAGCAGACGGCCTCTTTCTTTGAGGACGAGAGAAATTCTAGAATCGCACGCTTAGCCCTCGCACAGGAGACGTGGCTGGGGAAGTTGAGCGTGGCTGCCAGGCTGTATGGTCAGGGAGATTCCAATGATGCAAGAGTTGCCTCGGCGCTGCGCATGATCCATGGGCATCCTGATGAGTTAGATGAGATGATGTGGAAATAGGTTACTGTTCGCAGATAGAGCGGGCGACATTCACAAGCCGATCCCCAATATGAAATGAGAGTTCTGCACGATATAAAATTTGAGACAAGCCAAAGCTGTGAAGTAGCGTGAGCAAGTTAAATACCATCGCATTTGCAACGAATATTACCTAACAATATACCAAGAATCTATGTACCCCAAATGAAAATTATACTCCAATCTCGTTATTTTTCACTCTTTTCCCTCCGTCATTTTGTCTCATTATTCTCCGGCACTCCATACCCAAAATAAAGAAGAAAAACACCGCCTTTATTACCCCCCTTACGCCTTCACGTAAACACTAAGTCGATCTCCCTCTCCACAGGCCTCAGACGCATCACCACCACAAGGTTGGTCACACTGCTCCTCGCCCACCTTCGTCGACTTTGCCTCATCCCCACACCAACACTCGCGGCCATACTCGGCTCCAAACACCTTATACCCGCCCTCCTCACAGAACGCAGCGCACTTCTCCAGCGTCAGCCCATCATGCGCAAGCGACGAGCCGGAAAGCACTCTAGCGTCCCGCGAGTCAATGTAGCACCCCTCGTACTTATATCCATCCACGGTCTCCTTGCTCTTAGGAACTGGAGCCACTCCAGCTTCCGCACCGTCAAAGCCGAAGAGGCTCAGACGATCCGAGCCGCCGCACTTCTGCGTCGCGTCGCCCTTGCAGGCCATGTCGCAGCCAGAAGTGGCGGGCTTAGCAGTGGACGAGATGTAGTTTCCACAGTAGCATTCGCCGGAGTATTCGGTACCAGCGAGGACGTATCCGAGGGACTTGCAGGTGGATTGGCAGAGGGAGTTTGTCAGGGTTGCGGAGCCGCCGGCCGGAGAAGCGATGTAGGGGAGGGTCCTGGAGGTGGTGGAGTCCGTGTAGCATCCTAGGGATGCCCAACCTGTTGATTGAGGTGGGGTTGTTGAAGTTGAGGTTGGAGGACTTACGGTGGTAGATGAGGGCTGGGCAGTGGTCGATGATGTTGTTGTGTCAGATCCAAAGGGGACGCAGTTGCCAGGAAGGTTAACGGTGCGCTTGAAGACGTCCTTGGCCGTTCCGGAGGTAACGTCAAAGGTGGCACGGAGGGAGAGGGTGGAGCCAATCTTGGTGGTCACGGAGTAGAGGGTGTATGGACCGTAGGATTTGCCGGCCGTCATAGGGAGGGAGGAGTGAACAATGAGAGGGACAACGAGCCCGTTGGGTCTGGCCTTCAAAGAGTCAAGTTCAAGGGCTGGGGTACCGGTGGATGCGGTGCGTTTCTATAGAGGTAAGTATGGCTCATATTGGCTGATGATGAAATTAAGAAGACTTACGGCAGCAACGACGGTCAATGTGCGGTTGTTATCAGCGTCAGTAAACAGCTCCATGCAACTTTGTGGGGTCTGCAGTATCACCGAATCCTCCACTGGGTAGCCCTTCCCATTATTATCGTGGGTCTCGGTGGCGCCTCCATCAACAGCAATCTCAACAGTGAAGCTGGAAATACTCGTAGTGGAGTCGATTGAGCCGGCAAATTTGTAGAACTGGAAATCGGTTAGCTATATACGTTTGAAGCATGGACTGGAACTTACAGTGAACGAGTCATCAAAACCGCTTCCGGTTCCTGCAGTCGTAGCCGTGATGGATCCGCCTGCCTCACCATCGCGGTTCTTGTACACGATCTTCACACTGGAAATCTTATCCGCCGCACGAACTGTAGTCCTGACACGGATCTCCCCAGTAAACGACAGGGTCGTGCCAGGAGCCACAAGGGTAAGCTGGGGGTTAACCGGCTTGATCTCATACGGCTTGATTGGCTCCGTGAGATTAACAGTTGGTGGCACGACGTCAATCATCTTCGCAAGGACGACCTTGCAGCGGTCCTGGAATACCACAGGGTTTGTCAGAGCCTTGATGGTAACATTCTTATCGACGCCGAAAACGCGGCCATCGGAGTCCCGCTTACTGGCCACGGAGATGCCAACTGCCATTGGGTTAGTGGTATTCCCCGCAACCCAATCTCTTGCAATGCCATTGTCAAACTTGGTCTGAGCCTGTGTAGCATCATCAAAAAGAGCATAGTTATTCTTTGCCGTCCCATCCGCAACGATCAGCGGGAACTGCGCCGCATGCACACCGCCAATGGTATGTCCACAGGCAGTGACCTCAATCATCTCGCTTGTGTTAAAGCCCATCCGTAAAAACTGGGAAACGAACGTCTGAGTTGGGTTCTCAGGTTGCGGCACGCCCGTAGACCCAGCCTCTGTGGCATCGATCCTGCCCCCGCGGATAGGCACAATTGGCCCCCCGCACGCGCGAACAGCAGTATACATGGACAGCGCGAGCAGATCCGAGATAGAGGAGCGCACGGTTAGGAAAGTCTGGAGGAAGATGAACGTGGTCTCGAACGCCGGCCCAATGTTCTCGCTGCGGCCAATCTCGAATTGGAGGGAGCCATCGAGGCCGCCGATGCCATTGTAGGTGTCCGCGGTGGACATGTCGTGGAAAGCGGTGCGGATCCACTCAGCGGCGTTCATGCGGCCGGCGGTGTTGGGGCTCTTATCGCAGGGCGTTACGGAGTCCGTGAAGGTACGCTTTCTGTAGCCTTGCGTGAGGTACATGATATCCTCGAGCTCATCAATGGACGAGGGCCAGGTTGGGTCCGCGGCAAGGCATGGTGTGAGGGCTGCCGCCGCCGCGAGGAGGGTGAGAGATAGCTTCATGATTGCAGTGATGTGATTCGGATGTGAAGGTGAGGTGAGGTGAGAGCGAGTGTGGAAAAAGCAAAAGAAGCAAGAACACACTGAAGCGAGTGACTATCGAACTTGCCGAATGGAGAAGTCCGGGGTTGAGAGGAAGGAGAAGGAGAGGAAGGAGCAGAGAAGAAGAGAGAGAGGATTGAGGTCTAACAGACGAACGATAATAAACGACAGCAGCCGTGTGCCGCGTAACAAGTCAGACATATGGAGAAAACTTACAGGTCCGGAGATACCCCTACCTTTGGTGCTGGCTGTATGTACAGTACTTTGAACAGCACAGGCTGCGATTGAGACAAAAAAAGAACAGAGCGGGCCATGAGTGCTGCAAGGAAGCGGGAACAGATGGCGATGGATAGATGCATCCGGGAAGCGAGGCCATAGGGCGATCAGTAGGGCAACAGTGGGCCCAGATTGGGAGGGAGAAGGCTGTCAGAACGGAGATCTTCATAGGCCCTGGTGTGGATGAGAAGCCAGACCAGAGCTGTGAACAGGGAGCAAGGGTGGGGCAACCTGTCGCTTTCATGTTGTGACTGAGTACAAAAAGTACACAGACCACAGAAAGTACTTCTATTATGAGTATTGTAAGACAAGCGGTGCGTGGTGCGAACGCGTACTACAGAAGTAGAACAACACCCTTCGTAGGCAGGAGCAATACACGCTGTCCGCAGCAGCGAGTACATAGCCGACGTGGCTGAACGTGTTCCATGGTGCCCAGAGGTGTCCCTCCTTGCATGTATAGGGAGCATCCTGCCTTCTTTACACCTCGTATCGATAAAATTTCAATAGTCCGACGTTCCTTGGCTCTTACTGCACCCAGCTATAGCGAGCGCACCAGTGTGTGCACCATGGACTGTAGCGTAGCCAACACACAAGTCTCACATCCATGCCGGATCCACGGCGCATAATAATCCGCATATACGACACTTTCGCCCAATCGTAATCATGGTATTACTCCCCGCTCGGCCATGCAATCGTCCGGCTCTGGAGCGGGATGGCTGCGTTGGGTTAGAGAGAGGAGAATCTGCAGGTTGATTTTTGTGGCTCGCAGTTCCCTGGCAGAGATAGCCGGCGGCTGAAAATTAGTGGTGGTGGTAGCAGTTGTGTTTATGGCAGCTCGTATTGTTCGCTTCGGGGATAGCGGGGGTCCTAGATAGTGAGGTGGCTGGATAGTGGCGGACCTTGGCAAGGGGTGCCTGGATTGGTCTGGTAGTTGAGGAACGGGGATGCGATAATGTACCGGTACGCATTGTATAGTGTATAGATAGTATATAGTAAGACGGGAGGACCACGGAAATCACGGGAAGTCGGACGGGATGGACTGGCAGCGGAATGGCTGACGACGTCTTTGACTCGCGGAAAACTGGAAGACGGGCTGTTAGGTAGCCATGGTAGCTTGGCTATTGATGCGCACGTATGTTTGGACCACAATAGTCGTCGCTTGGCCGACTGTAGGGCTGTTCGCAATATTGATCTCGATACTGTGCCGTACCGTGCACAATGAACGAGAAGCGCACACCGCACAGCTCATCTCTCTGAGTCGGGTTGTGGGCGGTAGGACCTGTGCGCCGCGATGCAAGTCAAGCCTTTTCTCAATGGCGTACAGATCCAATTGACATCCATAATACGGGGAGGTCCTAGTGTCTGACTACATTCGCGGCATAAGTGATGATGCTGTGCCATTGAGTAAGGTAGTGCTGTGCGTTCCGAGTCGACCGAAGCGATGGAGTGAGTATTGGAGGTGACCTGTGGGGTAGCCTATCCAGTAAACAACAAGGCGCTGTGTGCGCAGTGAGATGGCCGAGCTGGCAAAATATTCAAAGCCAAGCCGTGAGATGTTGTCCCAAGGATGTAGATGACATGGCGCTTTACGCTGCATGCAAGCAATATATAAGTCATGGGTGGTGCTGTACAACGCCCAGTACGCCGTACTGTAACTCACGTAATCATATGATCTGTAGCTACGACCTTGCTGCGACTGCCACGAGAGCGTCCCGTGGCTTGGCTGCGGGCGAGAGTAAGGGAGTGTCGTTCGCATCAACGAGCCCGAGAGACGAGAGTCCAAGCAAGGATTGGGCTTGCAAAATCCTGTGGGTTCAATCACCATAAACCTTCGCCGAGATGCGTAGTAATGGCAACCGAGGAACAATAGGTGGAAGGAAGTTGTCCAATTGAGAGCGACTTATTCTGGACAAATGCACTGTTAGCCAAACTGCTATTCCTATAGATTGGGGGTGTGTTGCTCCCTCTATCGATTGGTCTCATAGCCCTGTGCCTCGTAGGAGGACTTGGTTCGAGGCACATACACAAGAACAGTACAGCCTTGTCGAAGTGCGTCGTTACAGGGTAGTGGGGGCGACGGGGCAGGGATATATATTGTCTTGAAGTGGTAAGACTGAAGGGTGTGTAAGCTGATTTATTGTTATGACGAATTGTGTGTTTACTCAAGTTGCTCGAAAAAATTTAGGACCTGTGCACAACTGGAAACTGATAAGTGCAATTGAAGCTAATAGATCCTCTCTTCAGTTTAATCATTGAGTAACTGAGTTGTTGAAAGGCCCTGACACAATAATTATAGCTCCAAGTAGTCCATATCTTTTGTTTTATGTATGGTTGTTGTTATACACACTTAGAGAAGCGTCAGGATTGCCAGGCTGCTCGCGGCTTCTCTGTTTCTATTATACATAACCATTTATCCCAGGTTGGGCAGCACAAGTATACGTGTTCCAACTTCCTCCAACAACTTCATTCGAATCTCACTCAACCTCCTCCCGGTCGTCAAACGGCCAAAACCCCTCTACACAAGCTCTATCCTCGTTATCGTCCCCCATCTCTACCCACGTCTTCTTGAGCTGCCGATTCTTCTCCGCCGCCCCCTCAAAGACCTCGCTCCTCACCCACCCATCCCCGCTCATCCCATCCAACTGCTTCTTCCAGTGCTCCACTAGTATGTTACCCTTAAATCAATTCTCCTCCAACTCATAGAATGCCTCTGATTCCTCCGCACTGAAGCTGATAGGGCACTCGACCTTTCCATGCCCTTCTAGAGCAAAAAAGCCCCATCCGTCAACAACACGCATCAGCGCCCCTTTCAACGTAACGGTGTTGCCAGTCCACTGCATCCCAGCGCGTTCGATGAGGTGTTGGCGTTGCGCTAAGACTGGTGTGCGCATTGCAGAGAAGTGGTCCTTGTTATCCTTGCCATTGAAGATCATGTAGAGATAGAAAAGCATTCTGCGGCGATGGAGTTCGTCGGCGTAGGATTTCTCCTCAGGGTTTAGCGACGCATAGTTTTCTGGGAGAGATGGCGCTGCGTAGTCTTTTGGGGGCGTGGGGTCGGGTTGTCGAAGAGGGCTGGATTACCTGCGGCTGGAAGAAGAGGTAGGATGCTAGTGTGCTGCCAGTCGATTATACATGATACTTCGCATTCATGAAATTATCTTCCGAAACGAAGACATTCGCCGGGTTTAGATCTAAAGGTTCATTAGTGGCCGGACGCTTCACTACGGACTCGGGGATGCGTACCAGGATGCCGTAATGTTGGCCGATTCAGTAGATGCCCCCTAGCTCTTGGCAATAGATACTGGCTCAGAGCAAGGTATTTGTCAAGGAGTCCAGTGTGTATCTCCGGGGCGAGATTTCCCTCGAGTATGGTATTATGCGGAAGTAATTTTGGAGAGGAGTCCCAAAGCGGCGCGTCCATTCTTGCTCTCGTATGCCGATGGCGCGGAGATAGGCGTGAGGATCTGGCCCTATATCGTGGATTGTGAGTGAATTTATATAAAAATGTTTAAAAGTATATGGAATACATGCAAGGACCTCGATCTAATTCAAGCCCAGCGCGTTTCCCACGCCAGAACATGTAGTCGGCAGTAGGCCCAACACAGAAGCGTTTTGCGTCATCCGACTCGTCCGGCGTGCCGGACGCATAAATGTCTGCTTGGAGGTGCGATGGTAGATTCTCCTTGTAGTACAGACTACCATATGCGTCAATAGGTAGGGCAACAGCTTCCTTTCCAACTCCATGTAGCTCGTCACCAGTCGTACTCTCTCCTTCTGACTTAGAGTGAACCACCGGTCTTCAAGAGGCTGCCCGGGAGCTTTCTCCATAATAATGTATTCCGTACCGACAGCATTATCACTCTTAGATGACCAGGCATAAACGCGTGGGACTGGAACGCCTTTCAACTGCAGGAAATCTAGCGTGGCGACCTCACTTTCTGTGGTGAAGTGTTTCGGGACTGCAATGTGGTAGGGGATCATAGCAATGACTTCGAACCCATCGTCCATTTTCAGAAGAAAGACCCTGTTGAAACCGCCTTCTGCGAGTTTCTTCATATGAGACACTCTTTGCCTGCTAACACTCTCCGCTGCAATCAATTTGACCGCCTCGATGTCGAACTCGACATATCTTTCCGCGAGCCGCTTCTTCTCATTGTAGACGTACCGCCCAGACGTATACGAGAACAGATCTTTCTTGTCCTCGATCGAAATCTTGCAACGCTGCCTATTCATTGCCGCATACCCCCGACTCAGAGTGCCATGGCGGCTATGGGAGTAGAGTCCTAGTGCACGCACGCACCGGCCGGTAGGCTGCTTTAAGAGGCAATTCGACGAACGTGCCAGAGGGTGTGAGCAAGTAAAACGGGAGTTGATCATTGCTAACGCCTTAGTTGTACCCAGCGCGACGAAAACTGAACGAGTGTCTCCGAAGAGTATCCGTGGTGCCCCAAATCATCTGTCTTCAGACGCGTTGTTAATCAAATGAATGCCATGCCATATCTATAATATTAACAAATTACTCCAAATTATATTGATACCACTTGGTACCCACAGTGTCTTAGACAGCAGGGTGTAGTTTGTCACGTTGTAACGCGGTCGTTAGAGAACGTGTCGCCGTACAAGTCTCAAGGAGCTCCGAGCTTTCCCATGTCTTGGCAACATGATAACGACAACAGTACAAACAGCTCGATGAGCAACAATTAAATAATGTCATAACAGTACGATACCTTTGTTATTAAAGAAAATTATGCTGTACTGTAAATGAGAGCAAGAGTAAGTACTAGCTATTAACTATAAAATAAGTCGATGTTGAGACTATCAACTGGTTTACAAGAAACGTATTGAGAACTGAACTTCACGAGGGGGAGACAAAAAGAATATAGGTAAGCATACTCGTATGATTTGGTTCTGCAACCGCCTATGAGAGAAGCGAACGAAAGTAGGTTTTCGGTGACAGCAGAAGTAAGTGACAGCAATAGTCAGTGGCAGCAAGAATGCCTAACAGCAAGAGTGCCTAACGACGGTCCCAACATTGATGACAGAGTCGTTGTGGATAGGATAATCTCCCTCAGCTACCTTGTCTGATCCTCTTGTAGATACGAATCTGCTACAAAAAAGAAGGCTTTAAAGAGGCCGGAATGGGTAAAGTGGTTTCCCTGTATTAATATAAGTAGGATCACAACCATCACTCCTTCCTTCTTAATTTTCGATTACTTTAACCGCATATAAATTTATATTCCAGAAAGGCGGGCATAAACCTTCTGTATTTTATGGTTTATGATATATAGATCAGGCTCTGGCCATCTAGCATCCAGACCCGACGTTCTCAGATAAAGGGTAGGACAAACCCAAGACCTCTCATCTCGGGACGGCCCGCTGGCTCCCCACTCCACCACTTAATTCAACGCCCAACGCCAACAATCGCCACCACGCTCA
This sequence comes from Pseudogymnoascus sp. VKM F-3808, assembly GCA_000750675.1. Taxonomy (NCBI): domain Eukaryota; kingdom Fungi; phylum Ascomycota; class Leotiomycetes; order Thelebolales; family Thelebolaceae; genus Pseudogymnoascus; species Pseudogymnoascus sp. VKM F-3808. Next base: position 6,133 of record JPJR01001255.1, on the reverse strand, counting down.
AAAATGCCGTACAGAAAAGCCCCAAAAAAATCCCTTAAATCTCTTTAATCTCTTTAATTTCTATTTTTCTACCTCTTCTCTCAACAGAGCTAAGGAGGGTTTGTAAAATCCCATACTCCTCGCCAAGTAATATGTGCAGACAAATGTCACTATCACAAAACTCCAAGCCATACCATGCCGCCTGTTATGCACTCCCACTCCGCTATTCCCCTATGTAACTCCCTAGATTTCTTTTACCTCCTCTTAACATCTACGCATGCGGCGCGAGGCCGAGAGTGTTGTTTCCGCCGTTGAAGACGATAAATTGCGACTTGAAAAAGATATCGCCGTAGATCTGAAGATTACCTGTCGTGGGCTGAACACCGCCAAAGCAAGCTATAAGAAAGATATTGTCAGAAATTTGGCCTGAAAAAAGTCTGTAAAAATCAGGGAAACTCACTATTCGCGTTCACCTGGGCGAAGTTGATGAACTTGCCCTGGATGGTCGCCGTGTACGTCCCGCCGACATCGACGTTCAGATCCGGCAACACTGAGTCACATGGGAATGTGATCCCACCGACCTGCTCGTTGTTCACGGCCCCTTCGACCTGACTGTAGTACGCATTGACGACAGCAGCATTGACGAGCATCAGCGTGGTGCCCGTATCCGCGATCGCAGTTCCCCCAATAGCGTTGAGCGCCTTTCCGTTCCCAACACTGAACTTAGTCGATGTGAACTCCCAGAAGCCGTTCGAGGGATCGATTGGTGCCCAGGTTAGGTCGCCAGTGAAGCGTGCGGTGTCAATCTTGCCAAACTCGTAGGCGCCTACTTCGTCCTGGCGGAGGTCGGCGGTGAAGACAGGCTCGGCAAGGGTGGGCATGGCGTTGTCGAAGAATGTCTTCTGCTTCTGCGGCTTGACGGTGTTGATTTTGGAGAAGGCAAGACCGACGAGTCCATTGGAATTGATGTCTTGGACAAACGAATCGGAGACGTCAGTAGCCATCTCAATGGCCTGGCCGGTCACGGTTGCGCCGCCAATGTCGACGGTGTCGGTGCCAACGTTTCCGGCGGCGCCGGAGCCATCACCGTAAGAGATATCGAATGAAGCGCCTTTAAGTAGCTTAAAGTCGGGTGACTTGGTGGGGTCGTAAAGGGTGTGACCTTGTCCGCTCTGTGCGTTTAGCTGCGTGTTGAACACCCATAGATCCGAGGAGCCAGTGTCGAAGTTCATATCGATGGTCTGGCCACCGATAGTAACGGGTGCAATGTACTCGAGGTCATTGGGCTCGACGGGCGTGGCAGTGACGCTGCCGACGCCGCTGGTCTGTGGGGCAGCAGCTTGTGTGGTGCCATTTCCAGTTGCGGTGCCATTCCCAGCTGCGGTGCCAGCTCCAGCTCCAACTCCCGCTCCAGCTCCAGCCGCAGCCCCAGCACCAGCCCCGTTGTTCTTGCCCTTCCTATGACGATGCCCTCCTACAGACAGGTGCAGTCCCTCCGGGACTGTCATGCCAAACTTTTGATAGGCCCTCATGAGCTGGGTTGGTCCATCGTATCCCTTGAAATCTGGGTTTCTCCTCCGGTGTACCTTGAACGAGCGCTTTTGGATTCGTGATGTTGAAGGTGTCGGGATGGCGAAAACGAAGGCGGCAAAGACAGTGACAAGGATGAGGCTGTAGAGATGCGAATGCATGGTTGCGGTCGAGGGCTAGACGCGGCTAACCGTTGGAAAGAATGAATAAAAATGCCACACCAGGTGGATGAATGTGAATACAAAAAACAATCAAAAATTTATACAATATTGAAACGAATGAGGTCTATGCAAGCCCACAAGGGAAGACCGTAGGGAAAGGGGGAAAAAGAAAGATGGGAGCCCGCTCCAAGGAAGGCGAGTTGAGAGGGTATGAAGATGAGAGGAAGGAGAGAGACAGACGAAGGTGGGAAAGAGAGAGACCAAATACTTAGACCCCACATGAAGGACAAACGACAAAACGATTCAACCAGTGCCTGGGAGACAGCTAAACATCCAGGCACGGGCTGGTACCAGACAGACTATGCGGCAACTTGAGTAAGTATCAGCGAACGAGGGACGAGAAGGCAGTGCCGAGCCCCAGTAGAAGTCCGCCATCGCCTCCCCACGAAGCCGCATCGAGCAAATCGAGACCCTCCTGAGACGCAGGTACAACCCTTCCGCGCGTTGCGGTACAACTCCAACACACGCATAACACATGGCCATGAAAGTATTACACGAAGTCACCCTGTCCCGAAACCACCCAAACGTTCTTTTCAGGGTACGTCGCTCCCTCGAGTGTTCGTCTCGGGGTTCGTTGGACGGAGGATCGATTGGACAACCGCGCGCGTTTCACCCCTTTGCACGCCCCACACGCGGTATCCACGTCCCCGAAACGAGTCTCGACCGCCACCACCGTTGGGGTACGTAGTCCATATCCACGAATAGCAGCCGCGCTCTGAATCGCGACGGTCGGGGGAGGGGCGATCGCCCAAACCCAACCAGGCAGGCCTCCCCGCGTACCCAGACGACTTGGCTGACGCTCCTACTTGTTTTATGGGGTCAATAGCACGCCGGTGGTGGACGACCAGGCACTGAAATGGAGGCTTTGGCGAGCATTGATTCCCACATGCTGGGCTTTGGCCTTGGGAGTGGCGTGCCACAGCATTTAAGCGGGGATGAAAAGGCATTGGCGGCGGGTAGGGCTTCATTAGGGCCTGCTCTGCCGCGGGCGAACCTTGGTTATGCGCTATGGTTGGCGAGCTTTCAAGCAGGATTGAAGAATATGTGGAGTTAGTCGTAAGCTCTTCGATGCTGAATCAAGGCGAGTATGGGATTTCTTTCACTACGTATAAAGACTTGGCATCCGCGCAATCAGTGTTACCCCGGTAGATTCGCCGATGTAAAACCTTCAAACGTCTCCTGGCTGCATTTGTTCCGTTTCCCAGAACCCAAAACACTGGACTCGTCTACACCGCGTACACCTCCGTTTATGCACAATGCACGTACGTACGCAAGGGTAGTAAGCCCATACATCAATGCGACAGAACTAAGATATAATAAGAGTTCTTGTATTGCTTCGCTCATTTATACACCAACCACAAGTTTCTCCCTAGCCCTAAATATTTACAACGCCGCTCCATCCGTTGTCCTATCCAAAATCAATTGCAGACCCTTCCCCTTGCCAACATGAAGCAAATTCAAACCCGCGACACCGCTCCTAAAAAAGTTTCTCCATGCCTAAAATGGATAAGAGCAGACACAGGCAGTTGCGCTCTGCTTGCGGACAAACGGAAACTGCGTCTTGGTATATCATGCGCTCCCTATCCTATGCTAGCCGTCGTTCTCGCATCGTATATGTACGAGTCCAGCCGGCCATAAGTCTGTAAAATGTAAAAAAAAAATGTGAATCGCTCCTTTGTATCGTAATCTCGTGTCATAATATGGACCTGATCAGGCCACTAGGGCAGTCCGGCCTATCAGTTGTCCCTCGCCAACAAGTCCAAGTCGTGTTCTAGATCTCAGTCTCTAGACCCGCCCTATCGACGATCGCATTGGCGTAGTGGGAAGCTCGATCTCGTCATCGCTACTATCCGCGTCTCTCCTTGCATCCAGCATGCGATCCAGCACATCCTCGCCGAGCCTCCCTTTACCCATAATCAACCCTCCTATCCTCCTCCTCCCTCTATACCGTGCTGTCCCCGTCTCATATGCTCTCGGCGTCACGCTGCTGTCATCTGACTTTCCATCGCTCGTTCCCTGTGTCCCAAACTCCGTTTTCAGCGGACTTTGCATCCGTGACCCTTGGCTTTGCGCCCCGGGGAAATTATTTAGCATAGGATTTCCTGGGCTGCTCATGAACAGAAGCGTCTCAATTGCATCCTGTTCTTGCAGCGACTTCTGAGTCGGTGTCTGAAGCATGCTTTCACCCCTATTAGGAGGCTTCGTGTCTTGCGCAGGCGTATTCGGCGCCGCACCTCCGGACGACAGGCTGCTTTGGCTGAGGTCGGAGCTTGCGGCGCTGAGCATGTGAGGTTTTGAGGATTTCACTGGAGAGCGGCGGTAGCTGGGTTGGGTGCGAGAGCCTGAGGATAGTTCGGCGGAGGGTTGGAGAGATAGTTGAGATGAGGATGGGGAGGAGAGGGAGGCGGACAGCCCGATTTGTCGTTGGCTCTGTTCGCGCCAGAACGATTCGTAGGTCCGCGACGATGGTTGACCGTCAGACGTAGAGTCCTGGGACCCCGATGGAGCGGCAACAGTAGGATGTGGCTTGGGAGATGAGCCAGAAAGACCCTGGAGCGTTGCAATGGTAGTTCGTGGCGACGCAATAGTATTTCGTCGGCCATTGATCGTGGAGTTTGATGGTGTTGGCGAACCGCTCTGTGATGCGAGCGACTCGACTTCGTAGATAGGTAGAGATTCCCAGCCCTTGTTCACCTTAACCATTGCGTATGAGAGGCGCGTTCGTAATTCAGATGTCAGTTCTCTCGGGCTCATAGCGGAAGAGACCGCGCTCACGGCGCTAGCATTTCTCGTATGCCTACCCTTGTGGTTAAGCACCGGACTGTCAGATGAACTTGACCCCGACGACCGTCTCACATAGCCCTCAATAGTCCTCTTCTGTCCAGCATTCGTTGCAACTGTCTGCGGCTGCACCTCATTTCCACGCGTCACTCCATGAGCCTGGTCGTGTGACTGACTCGAAAGCCCCGAACTTGGCGGTGTGTCGCCATCCGGGACCGTAGACTGCGAATTGTAACTCGACACACTTTCGAGCGCAATATTTGACATCTGCGAGCTTGTTAAAGCGCTATTCGCACTATTGGGGTTGGTCGCGGTTGCGTGCGTTGCGCCACCCGCGGTGCCATGTGGTGCTGCAAGCGACGAGGCAGGATCCTGGGGACGCGAATCAACGGCTACGGCTTCACCGAGCGCCGCGACCGCGAGGTCGTGCGCGCTCATCATCGTTCGCTGGCGACTCTTTTCAGCTAATTGCGCGTATTGCTATCTCTCTGCTTCGAGAGGGACCATATGTGGGTGTCAGCCTAGGTATACGTAGGTCTCTGGTGGCCACAAGTGTTTGCCTGCCAGGCGTCCTTCGCGACTACGGACTCGAGTTACGCGGCTGGACTTGTCGCTCGCTCTTTGTTGTAATTCGCACGCGCGACGTTCGCAATTGGCATTTGTTGTTTGTAGTTTGCCAAAGATAGTTACTGGGCAAGTGATAGCGTCTAAGGGTCCGATTTAGTATTTAATACCGAAGATTTGAGTGAGATATACGAATATCATGCAATAGTCGTGTTCCCAACGTGGTGGGGGAATGACACAACTAGCGTCATTATACACGTTGTCACATGACCAAGAAAATGGCTGGAGCTTGACGCTATTCCCATCTAGGACTGAATTGAAGAATCTTGGGATGATGGACTTGAAACAAAACGGAATCAAATTATTCCTGTTACAATAGTAGGGGTTTGCTGGGTATTCTAGCCTATCGGCCTTGCTTCATCCCTCTGGTGCTGAAAGATAGAAATCAAATATTTAATTTCAACGAAGCCATAGCTTAGCCGCCTTTCCCGACTAAAAAGCACGCATTGGTATCAACCCATCTCATGTATCACCACCCATATATATATCCCCATCTTTCTTCCATGTACAGAAATCAAGATTACTCCTTCTGTCCCTGCTTCTCTTTAATAAAACTCTTCATGAGCTCCTTCAGTTCTCCCAATTCCTCCCTCAGCTGCATAACCTCGACCGTAGCCTGGTCAAGGTCCACATTGCTCTTCGCACTCTCAACGCTCTTCGTCCACCCCTCTCCCTCGAGATCCAACTCACTACTCTCCAGTTGCTCCCACTCTTCGATAGTATCATCGTCGTCCTCTCCACGCTTTCTGTTGCTCGTAACATCCCTCGCACTTCGCATCTCGAAGAAGGCCGCGACGATAAGTAGCGGGGCATATATCACTGCCATGACATAGTCGTTGATTCTCATGTATGTACGCTTCGATACCCACCATTCCAGGGGTAAGATGAGTCCGAAAATCTCAATGAGATTAAATGGCGCAATGAATACGTTCTCGTCAGGTGCTCTCACATACTGCATGGTCTTTTGTGCAAAAAGAGCCATGTACTCGTCCAAGGCG
>JPJR01001252.1:0-37561 GCA_000750675.1 Pseudogymnoascus sp. VKM F-3808 | reverse complement strand
GTCCCCATCGTTACTGCATGGGCCTGCTCCATCTTCCTCGGCGAAATCTTCAGCAGCCGCGACCTACTCGCTGGCGTCGTCGCCCTCATAGGCGTAATTTTTATCGCCCACCCCACAAGCCTCTTTGGCCCCGCCGCCAACGATGACATTCAAGTTCCCCGCCCCAGCGATATTGATCACGTTTCCCCTGCCCAGCGCCTCCTCGCCATCACCGCCTCGCTTCTAGGCGTCCTTGGCGCCTCGGGCGCTTACACCATGATCCGGGTCATTGGGAAGCGAGCTCATGCGCTCATCTCCGTTAACTACTTCGCCGTGCTTGGCACGGTGGGGTCAGCCGCGGCTCTCCTCATTGTGCCGGGGATATCATTCACGATGCCTCACGGGACGCGCGAGTGGGTCCTCGTCACTCTCCTAGGCACTCTAGGCTTCGGGTTACAGTTCCTCTTGACGTCCGGGTTGCAGCTCGATCGCAGTAGCAAGGCGACTAGTATGCTGTATACACAGGTGTTGTTTGCGCTGTCGTTTGACTTTGCCATTTGGGGCGTGTTACCAGGTGGATGGAGCTTGTTTGGAGGAGCTATTGTTATTGCGAGCACGTTATGGTCGGCACTATCCAAGCCGAGTGCACCTACGGCATCGACAAAGACGGCTGTGGTTGATGAAGAGAGCGCTCTCCTCGGTGGTCAGCAGAGCGATGATGCGGTCGAGGCAGCGGTACAACGGAGAGCGAGCGTCAGTGCCTGAAAGTTGCTTTTACGTGAAGATATTTAGAAGACTGTGTAGACATTTAGAATATGGGGAGTTTGACTGAGGTTGTCTCGGACCATCTTGGCTTTCTGGTGAGACAGTGTAACACGTGAAAGCCACATGGTTCAAACCCCATAAATAATTAATGGAAGCAATATTGCACCAAAATAATTAGTGCCAAGCTATGAGAGAGTCGAATATCTCCATTGCTATGATTAAAGAGCAAACCCAAAACATTATGGTGAGCATCTGTAGGGTTACATAAATAATGACACTGGTTTCGCAGCCTCAAGATAAAATTGTAATTAACTCGATATCTCTCCATAAAATTACAGCCCGTGAGAATTGTCTCTTGTCAATTTAGTCGTTAAGTTCCTACTCTGATGAAGCTATGCTTGGGTATAGCCTCAAGCCTAAATGAAGCTATACCGGAGTTGTGCACAAACATTAAAGGGAGGCTAGTTATTCCGCGCCATGGACAAGGTAGGTACCGCTATGTCCTCCCGCTTCCGTGTTCCCCATCCACTAGATCCCATGACAAGGTCGTGAAAATTGCGGGGTTGATGATCTTTCCCCGCAAAGGGATTGTTCCAACTGGGGATATCGGGGTATTGCTAAACCGAAAACCAGCTAGTGAGAATTCCCCAGGATTCAAGTCCGTCCGACCACTAACCCATCCCTGTTGTGGGCTACCCCAGTCCAACATCCGATAGCAAGGCAATATCATGTATATTGGGCGGCATGGCTGGGTGTTGGACTGCATAGATATAAGAGAGTCCCCATGTCTTCCACGAAAGGTTTGCAGGTGCATTCTTAAACTCCCGCAGCTTCACGCCACTACCGGTGTTTTTGCGCCAGTTCTAGTTAAGCTGCCATCATGACTTCCCACCAGGAAGAGAAGAACGATCCCACCTCTATTCAACACCTACCAAGCAAAGACGAAGAGGAATATGTCACCCAAGATGACGTCCTCAAGGGCGCTCAGCAGGCGACAGACGAGGAACTTAAGATGTCGCTGAGAGAGGCCATTCGCAGATATCCCACAGCATGCTTCTTCTCGGCTCTATTTTCGTGTGCCTTGATCATGGAAGGCTTTGATAAGGCGTTCATTACCGCATTCTTTGCCTTCCCCGCATTTCAAAAGAGATATGGCGAACTCACTTCCACGGGGGATTATCAAGTTCCTGCCGACGTACAAGCTGGAGTAAACAACGGTGTCAGCGCTGGTCAGATTATTGGCTTGGCCATGAACAGTTACCTCGCAGACCGATTTGGTTACCGCAAGGTAATGCTGGGTTGCCTGTTTTTCATGATGTGCTTCGTGTTCATTCAATTCTTCGCGAGCACCATCTACATGTATCTTGGCGCCGGTATTCTCCTTGGTATCCCCTGGGGAGTCTTCCAGGTGATTACCACCACATACGCTTCCGAGATTTGCCCTACTGTGCTTCGCCCTTACCTCACCAGTCTTGTCTCTATGTGCTGGAGTATCGGCTATCTGCTCGGCACCGGAGTACTCACAGCGTTCCTCAAGATGGAAGGACAGTGGGCGTATCGGATTCCCTTTGCTCTCCAATGGGTCCTCCCGATTCCTCTAGCGATTGGTATTTTTTGCGCCCCAGAATCTCCTTGGTGGCTCGTACGAAAGAACCGAGTTGCGGATGCCGAAGTAGCATTGAGGAAGCTCCGAAAGAAGGATGTTGACGATGAAGAGATTGCGAATACCCTGTCTATGATGGTCTACACTATCAAAATTGAAAACGAAATGAATACGTCAGGTTCTTACATTGACTTATTCAAAGGCGAAAATCTCCGACGAACTGAGATTACGGTTTTCACCTATGTCATTCAAGAGATTTGCGTTCCGATGTTGTCATACGTCGTATACTTTCTTCAGCAAGCCGGTCTCCCTACTTCTGTGGCGTTCAAATTCGGACTGGGCCAATATTCTTTGGCTATCGTGGGAGTTGTTGTCGCATGGTTCCTTACTCCGCATTTCGGTCGACGGACGTTAATCCTCTCGGGTATCAGTTTCGTCACTGCAACTACGTTCCTCATCGGCTTTTTGGGCATCCCTACCGGTAACCCTATTACATACGGTAATGCGATCGGGAGCATTCTTCTACTCCAATACTTCGTTTTCTTCTTCACCTGTGGCCCTGTTATCTATACCGTCGTCACCGAAATCCCGTCGAGTTACCTGCGGTCGAAGAGTGTCTCCCTGGCGAGAGCTACCTATAACGTCAATGTCATCATCTACGGCCAGCTAATGCCCCGCACGACCCAGAAGGCGTGGTGGAACTGGGGTGCTAAAGCCGGTTTTTTCTATGGTGGCATCATGTGCATTGGCATTATCTGGGGTTACTTCCGCTTGCCTGAGACGAAGGGCCGAACCTTCGCTGAGATTGATATCCTCTTTAAGAACAAAGTCAGGGCGCGTGATTTCACGAAGACCAAGGTTGATATCGCCAACCAAACCGTTTCCCGAGAGGAATGAGAGAACTCTTCCAACTTGACGATGTGCGTTACAATGGGTAGTCGGGTCTAGTGCGTGGGGGTCCCTTAGCATCAATGCTAAGGGTACTTCATGTTCCTTTTCAGGGTCCTGTGCCCAATCCCATCCATAGTCTCATATATTTCATATAATTAATCTCTTCACAATACCAATAAACCCTTTCTGTGAAAGAACTCCGCTACAAAAGTCCAGGCCCAATACCGGAATTCTAAGTACCGATGGTGATCCACATCATGCACCACTAGTCAGGAGGCCCCATTTCTCTATCCACACTAAGAAGTCACCAAAGCCATAAGTAGCCTGTCAACCCCATCAACAGTTCTAGCGGGCAATTTTAACATTTACTTCACACATTTACTTTGCACACAATGAACACTCCATGACAATGAGCTTACAGTTCTTTGCAGCGCCCAACCCCAACAAAACCGGTGTTTTAATAGCTCCGGGGGGCGGCTACTCATACGTGTCAGATGAGAAAGAAGGTTTCTCACCAGCCAAATGGTTGAATGAGAGGGGGTTCGATGCCTGGGTCCTCTCGTATACCTGCGCCGGTGATGGTCATCCTCGTCCCATCTACCCAGCACCGCAAAGAGAGGCTCTGGATGCGGTGAAGAAGATCCGCGCCGAGGAGCGTGTAACCAAGCTTGGAATTTGGGGATTTTCAGCTGGCGGTCACTTGGCTGCTGTGACCGCCACGACTCTGGAGGCGTCACTCGATTTCGTGGTTTTGGCATATCCAGTAATTTCTATGGAATATCCAATCACTCATCCCGGCTCGCGGCAAAATCTACTGGGCGACGGCGCTCCCCTTAAATTGGTGCAGGAGATGTCTGCTCAAAACCGGGTTTCGGAAGCGACGCCACCCGCTTTCATTTTTCACACCGCCAATGACGGCTCAGTTTCCGTGCAGAACTCGCTGCTCTTTGCAACCGCCATGTCACAGCATCAAAGGCCCTTTGAGATTTTTGTGCTGCCAGATGGCCCACACGGAATTGGCTTGGCACTTGAAGATCCGAAATTGACGTGGACTGCGGAACTTGATCGTTGGCTTCAGGGGATTATCACGACTTAGGAATGATTAGCACTCGCGTGCAGACATATTTGATGGGATAGTTTGCTGGGCAGATTATGTGCATACGTTGTTCGACAGAACGTGGATTACCTTGATAGACCTCAATTTTATTAGAATTTATTTATTAGAATAATTCATCTACGAATATATGCACGCAAATAAATTAAAATATACGTTATATAGCATTTATTTGGCAGCTCCTTCACTTTAGATACTTCCTAACGTTCGCCAAATTGAATATTGCACTGACACCATACCGAGCAGCCTTATTTGTTGTAATCCAGGGAGCCTCTTCGCCCTCTGCAAAATACTCGGGTGGTGAAGTCTTCATGATACTCCAGTCGTGTATGCAATCATACCCATCAGTCCTAAAAAACTGGTCCCATGCATCCCTCCCAAGCTTCTCGCTCTTCTGTTCCACTGCTGCAATGGCTGTCAGAGTAGAATGGCTCTGTCTCCATACTGCATGATCTGGGAACTCAAAGCCAAATTCCTGGCGCTGGACCTCATGACCCCCATTGTATGCTCTGGCGTAGGGTAGCAATGCCTTTAGCTTAAAGTTAGCTACGGTAGATGCGTAATCGTCACTGGCGTAGTCCAGTAGCTCAGTGAATATTTCGGGGAATCCAAATAACATGGATAAGTGTGAGATTGAATACGCTGGAGTCGGAGGAGGACATTCGCGAATTTCGCCGGTCTCGGGATTTAGTAGAATAGCATTATTTCCTATGCCGTGCGAAAGCCCGGCAATGCCATCCATCAAGTGGACCAAAAGGTCCCTAGCATGAGTCCAATCTCCTGTCCGCCTCTCCCACGCAGTCAGCCAGGAAGAAGCCAAAGGCCCGGAATCAAGGCCTATATTTGTCATGCCAAATCCATCCGGTACGTCTGATTTAAGCTGCACCTTGCGATGCGAGTCTAGTGTCAAAATGGCATGTTGGCAAGACTGCAACTCCTCGATAAGATCGCCAGTGCGCTCGTCGCCTGTTAGGAAGAAATAGATTCGTTTGAACAACACACTCGATATGCGAAGTTGCTTTGAACTGTCACTCCAGTGTTGAACGCCGTGCCTCGTTCCAAATCCTTTAAATCTCCCCGCATGGTAGACGTCCACCTCAGAAGTATGTTGCGTCATAGCCTGGGCCATCTTGAAAACATCTGCTCTACCAGTGTGCAGAAAGTAGAGCCATAGCCACAGATCAGTTGATAACTCGGAGTTGTCCCAAGCAAAGCCCCCAACATCATACCTCCATGCATGTCGGTAGGCATCATAAGTATGCTGAACATCTCCATGATCCCAGAATCCATACCATCTATTTTGCTCGACTTGTTTATGGTAGAATTCAAATAGAATATCCAGGTTTTTCTCGATGTTCAGCTCCTCCTTTGATGGTGAGTAGCCCAAAGTACGATAGTCGGGGGTCCACGACCCATGGAAAACACCAGTTGAGTGCATATATTGCGAGTCCGGGATCAATCGAGGAGCATCTCTGACAAGAGACGAGAAAGAGCTTAACTCTTGGTTGGAAGGTGTAGCATTATATGGCTTGATAAATAGCTGGTTAGACCTCCCAATTCCGTTTGCCGTTGCAAAGCTCGGCTCATAGTCTTCGTATGTCACATCAAGTCCCTCCAGCTGTTTGGTATATGAGTCCATTCCGAGTCCGTCATGGTAAGGCGCAGTGTCCAAAGGCTCAGCCAAAGGGGAATATAGCCACACGGTAATTTTCCCTTCATCTTTGGTCAAGTCACCCAGGTCTAGCTGGGTAGGGTATCGTTCCCAGAAGTTGGCCATGCCGATAGCTAGGCCACCATGCCTGGATGAGCCCACATAAGCAGTTCCGTCAGCTCTGCTGCCTCCAATAACTTTGACTGGAGAGCAGCCATGTTTGGACCGCTTTTTCACGGTGAATCCATCTGATGATAGTTGAGAGAGAGAATAAGAATCCCATGATGGAATGCGTGTGAGACCTTTCGTGAGATCAGTCTTCTCCCATTCTTGCTCAGTAAGCTCAACTGTCTTGCCTGCGGTTTGATCAATTTTATTCTGAATAGTTGGACCAAACCTCAAGCCTGACAGCCCTTGGACTTCTTCCTTCAGAACGCCTCCATCCGAGCCCCCTAGGCGAATATGCCTATTGTAGAGCTCAGTCTCTCCCATGGGAACTTGAAATTGAATCCCCAACGACGTCAAGGGTTCTTCGGGGTCCAAATCGTGAACGAAGGAGTGGCCAATGCTTATTGTAGAGCTGTTGTGGTATAGGTAGAGTCTCACATCAAACGGAAGATGTTCAATGCCACCTGAGACAACAACTCCAGAAACCTTGATGAGGATCCTTGAGAAAGTTTCATTTTCCACCTGGACATTTTTAACAACAGTTTTGTAGTTGTCCTTGTTGATTGATGCGACGATAGTGGCGCCTGAACATACACAGCGGCCATCCCAAAACAAGCTGTCAAACAAGGAGGAGCTCCCCACTGGTGAGAGGTTTAGCTCTAATCCAAGCCTTGTTGTTATTTTGTCACCAGACAAAGGAGGCTTTCCCTCAGGTCTGTCAACACCCTTGATAGTATAGGCGTCACTGTATCCGATATTGCCAGAGATGGAATGTGCCGTCCACTTGAGCGAACCATCAGGCCAAAATGCAACCTCTCGACAGTCTAACGGATATGTTTGACTATTGTCCTCAATCACAAACGTTTGCCCTGGTTTATATAAACCTTTCGCCCAAGGCATTCCAAAGGAAACGCCATGAGATAGTGCCTCTCTCCCTCCTCCCGACTTCAGCCATTGCACCTTTCCGACCGACATTGCGTGATTGAGTAACTTCTAGTGTTACAAACAACACCGATTTTTTGTGGCAAAACGATGCTATAAATTCATGTGAAATTGTAATCTGAGAGAGTAGTAGCATCTAATAAGTCATGAACACTTTATATGCAATCCGGATCACGGCACCCCGCCAGGTGGTAGCGGCGCATTATCCACCGAGATCACCCCCGCATTCTCACTCATGGAACTGCCGTCTCCCATCTTCTCCACAGACTAGCCATGTGTTCGTTAGTACTTCTGATTAGTATACATAAGCTTCTTCATTCTGTATTGACGCATGTTCCGGGTCCCGGGGATATATACAGCCAAGATGATAAGATAGATCATACGCGAAAAACGCTAATGGGAAAATGAAACATCAATGCCGTCTAAACGAGCTACCAACAGTGGGTTTCTAGATTGAAAAACGAAGCTTCCATCCACTCACCCTGTTAATACTAGCCAAGTGGAAGGAAAGCGTGGACATGAGAATCCCAGAGAATTAAACTGCAAAAAAATGGCAAAAACATACAACAGTGGGTATTCGCTGGTGGTCACCCACCCAACTACTAATCCACCGATCTCAAGCTTGTGTATGGCAGAGCGGACGGGATGCCCAATTCTCTTGAGTCTATGGTCGTATGTGATTGCTTTTAAAGTATGACAAAATATAAAGATAGGTAGGAGGGGGGTTCTCTAAACTGACGTGGTACAACTGGCGTAGGTTGTAGTTATTTAAGAAAGGTAAGCCATAGATTATCATATGTTTAGTACTGCAAACTTTTATAGTTCTAGAAACCAGAGTTTAAGCTAGAAGTTGACGTTAAATCCAGGAATATCTTATTTTATTAAACATTTCATAGGGGTAAATAAATGGGCGCAGAAATAGGGAATTGTTCTTCATATAGTTCTATTTGTTTTCGGCGAGAGCTAAAATTTAACTAGACCATCGACTTGCACCGCCTGCCCCGTGCGAATCGACTGGTTGGCAGCTATTCCGGTGAGAATCGACATGGCTCCATCGATATGCGAGGCAGCACGGTTAAACCTGTCAGGGGCAGGTTCGCCAAAGAGATCATTGAGCAGGACTGGATCACCTCCTCCATGGCCCCCCTGTCCCTGGTCAATTGGCACCTTGTACGACTCTCCAAACATGGGATGCACTGTAATATCGATCTCATCCACAGCACCTTCCAAGTTCCTGTCGCCACCTCCGTTTACGTATGATTTCTCTATCACGTTCACCTCGAGGCGTCCCTTGCTACCGTTGAAGCAAACTCTAAATCCTTCCAGTGGCGAATACGCAACCAGGTTATAGGTGAGCATAGCACCGGATTGATATTTCACAATCACGCCCATGGTGTCTTCGATATTAATGCCGTCACCAAACACACTTTGGTCACGATAGTACCCATCTTCTTTTTCTGCGTCCAAGTAGAGCGCTTTTAATTCCGGATGATCTTCCATATGCAGCGCAAACGGATCATCCTTAGCAGCTTCGCTACCATGGGCTCTGGAGTAGAACTTCTCCTCCCCGCGCTTCTCTGCATTTTCTTTTCCATAGAAATTCAATTCCCCCAGGGCAAAAACCGTTTTGGGCTGACTCGCCAGCCAGAAATTTACCAGATCAAAGTGGTGCGTCGACTTGTGCACAAGCAAGCCTCCACTATTCCGCTTATCGCGATGCCAACGACGAAAGTAATCCGCACCATGCTGGGTGTTAAGTAGCCATTCGAAGTGGACAGAAAACACTTGGCCGACTGTTTCATCCGCGAGCAGTTTGCGAATCTTGGTGTTGTGTGGTGCATAGCGATAGTTGAAAGTAACTCGCAATTTCCGGCCAGTTCGTTTCACAGCATCGAGGATTTCCTGGCAGTGAGTTTCGTTGGTCGTCATGGGCTTCTCACTTATAACGTCGCAGCCAAGCTCCATGGCACGAATGATATATGCATGGTGGGTACGGTCGATGGTTGTAACAATGACTTGGTCTGGTTTGGTCTCTTCGATCATGCGATCAAAATCGGCTGCCTTGTACGTTGGAACTTTCTCTCCCGTAAGTTTCTCAATGCTGCCATTGGCAACATCCATGCGGGTTTGGTTTGTGTCACAAAATGCAACCAGCGCGGCTGCACTTTGGAAATCCCGAGCAATGGCAGTGTAGAAGAAGCTGGCACGGCTGCCCGTGCCAACCTGGGCGTATCTTGTCGGCCCCATTGGATAGAATGTCTCCTGTGTAGTATGCAGTTAATTACTGATCTCGAAATAAGAATCCCTTTAAAGAAAGAGCTCCTGGTAATAATGCTTTCCGAAAAGGCGTATGTAGGATGAAGGCCCAAGTCCCCGGTAATCGCCAAGACCTGCTTCGGTCTACATTAACCCTTCAACGGCATACCCCAGCAAATAAGATCTTTGGGCGAGCTTGGCCAACAAAATATATTCCGCGAATCAACTGGCTTTAATCCTCGTGATCCCATCTGGACATTTACGATGTGCCAAGCCCAATACTGCTATTTTGGGCATTGCCTCGGGTTGGCCCGATGTATTATAGCAGTTGTTTTCTAAATGACATCCACCTAAATGACATCCACCTAAATAAAACAGTTCCTCTCGCAATGTTGGACATATAGTGACAGCTTCCACCACACAATATCTACATGGAATTATACCAATGATGAGGTTCACAGCACAGCTATAGTATGTTTATAAACACTCTTCGGTTGCTAGACTACTCCTTTGAATTGCCCAATTTCGAAAGGCTGTCCTCGATAGCCGTGACGAGGGGAACAAGAGACTCGCCAATTGTAATCGTAGGGAATCCATTAATAATAGGGCTTAAGAGGTCGAGTAATGATCCCGGTGCTGCCTCTTGAGGACTTGGGATTGGCGCTGCGAAAATGGCGGGGATGACGAGAAATACTGTAGCGAGGCGGGGTTGCATCTTTCTATAATAGCTTGTTAGAACATAACGGCGAAGGAGATAGCGGAGCTTACGCAGGCAGTTGGGGGTGATCAAGGGAGAAAGGCTGGTGATAGTCAAAATCTTAAAGCGAACGCAGTACTGGGTAGTTGCAAGTGGTCAAAGAGTGTAGTCGATTGTCGTACTAGATGCAGTGGCAGCTGTGCTGGCTTCTTTATACACGATCGGAATGATCAACGAGGCCAAAACAGGTAATCGCAGCCCCACGACATATCTAATAGTTCCATTAAATAGTGCTATTCTGGTGAGACATTATGATATGTTGGCAAAAGGTCGCAAACCCCTAGTTGGCCGACACAGATAGATTTGCGACTAATACGATGGTACCTGTCATTTTTACGGAGCAAACTCTCAGCCATGTCTCACCCAAAAGCACCAACGACCGTAGAGATAACCGCATATCGTGAATGTCTGCCAATAAGTCCAATTACGGATGGTACAAATACGATAGTACAGTATAGTATGCTTCGCCTAGTTACAGTACTATAAGATAGTACTATATGACAATTGACAGCTGTATTAGAAAAGGTGTTGGCATGTGCGATTGTGATTGAACCAGATCCGCAATGCTATCGCTCAAAAAAGGATCTGCTCCGGGCTCATTACTGGCCCAAACTCTCCCCTGTCGTCTACTAATCTCCAAATAAACTTCAGGATATAAAGGTAAATATTGTGTCGATGGCGGGGTTATCCGCTTGGGGGAGGTAAGTTCGATCCAAGATCTGCGGTCCGCTCGGCAACCACAACGATTTGTCATAGAGAAGGCTCAAAAATAGGTTCCAGAGTGTATGAAGGGGACTCCAAATTGCACAAAGCCAGGGATTCATCACAGCTACCATGAGGGTTGTTGTCACCCAATGGTACGTGTTTGTCCACAGGGGGGGTCCAACTCCCTTGGAAATGCGTATACTCCAGCACCGGATATCCAGATGACACAAAGGGTTCATTTGTGTAGCCCACATGAATACTTATGTTGCACTCTTGCAAGTGTGATCCAGAGCACTTTAATATATGGTCCATTGGAACCATAATGCTTTCCTCGACTGCTTCGAACATTCTACTGTGCTCTGTCCCCAATGCAGCATCTGTTGTGATAAATTTTATCGATACGTGGAGCTTCTGGAGGTGCGGAAATGTTGCGAGCGACTTCTTTACAAAAAGATGGAGTCGCTTATTATATACTAAGCTCGTCGTTGATGAACAGAACCTATGGGTACTCCAGGAAAAGCCGACAGATGTGATGCTACCAAGTCTCTGCGGGAGAATGAACTTCTGTAGATCATCACGTATGCCCGTGATTATATATATTGTATTTTTTCCGTATAAAATATCGATGCACTCGGCATAACTAGAGACAAGAAAATCGAGGAGACAGTCAGTGAGGCTCATCTTTGCACTAGATGATCCCGAGACGCAATGCTGTCGGTCTCTGGGGCACAGTTTGATGAAGACATGTAGAATGCTGCACTCACGCTTGTCGGCATGATAACAACCAGCCCATTACCTCGATAGAGCAGCTTCCTAAGTTGTTGGTTGGACATGTGCACCACAGCCCAGTACCACCACGGTATTCGTTGTAGGTCCGCGAATACTGCTCCTCACTCGACGTACCCGGGGTCTCTGGCGCGAGACACATGTGGCTCCACAACCGCATGGGAGTTGCATCTGGACCCGAACCTAGTATCGGATACTTCTGGTCTTTAGGAAGCAGCAAAAATTCCTGTCTCATGTGTATTACATTGCCACCAAACGCATGCCATAAAATCTTCTGTCGTATTTCTCAGGGCAGCTTCTGGAAGAAGTCGCTATTTGCAGTAGCTGCCGCTGTGGATATAAGAAGGGACTCTCTCGAGGCTGAGGGTGTGAGTTGGCGTGGACGAGACGTGGGAAGGCCGTGTGGCCGCACTGGTGTGTTTTCCACATCTCCCGTCTTCTCCTTCTTCTTGATCCATCGTAAAAGCCTGTCACTCATTGCAATGCTCTTTTCTCAGGCATAGATTATACACAATATAATGGTATAGGCTGTTTGCAAGTTCAAGAGTGTAGTTAGTATTTGAGGTTTTATAAGAGGCACCAAGGTTGCGCCAGGCAGCTGCTGGGGTCAGGATTCTGCCCGACTTTTACGTTGACCGCCTTTAACTGGTATTGTGAATGACAGCAACTACAATTAAAATCGTCTCTCTCAATTATTACTATATTTTATAACTGTGATATCACTTACTCATAAAAATAGAGCCAAAATAATGCCCTCTTCAATTAATGGCATCCAAACTCAGCTTTGTACTGTGCTGAATAGTCTCTTTATAGACTTTTGGGCGGCACGGCTAACTGGTAGTACTTGGTGACAAGGGCGTCATTATGTGTCAGGCCAAGCCTAGCCCCAATCAGTCACAACGACCAACGTCCAGCCAGCGTCCAACATCTAAACTCTCCTCCAGCTCTCATCAAAGTCCAATAACTTCACAACCACGCATCTTTGTCCCCATTACTGTCTCTGTCGCCACTTTTGCTTCAAATATTCTTATGTCCACAGCCTCCATAGATGCCATCCGCCTTGTTGAACGCAGCATGACATTTGTCTAGTCGAAGTGGGCTGTTCTTCCTGTCCAGCACCTTTCTCCGCGGTGGAGATAACCCCGATGCATATGGAGCTCTGATCGACGGCTGTGAAGACACTCATTGTTTGCCGTGCCTATTTCATACTTATCCCCGCTGCGGCGCCATATAACGAAGCCGACATCGAACCCCAATATCAGCTATCTGCGCCCAAGAAAAAACCATGGTAAGGCACTATATGTCCTCCATTTTCCCTCAATGCATACATTTCAAACCAGCTAACCATTCCCAGGGCTGCTGCGCTTCTCGTGCCACGGGAGCTTACCCCGCCTCGCCCTCACCCCAGCCGAACTCCTCGCGCGCAGCCATAAATACCACTGCCTCCAACACAGCCTTGCCCCGCCCCTCAACAACGCACACAAATGCCTCTCACCACCGTCCCCTAACCGAGCGCTTCAATGTCCCCCTGCGCACACACGCCTGGACAGCCCGGAAATCCAAGCCCTGGACCCGCAGCAAGCTCGACCGCGAGCGCACCGCCTTCTTCGACACCCGCGTGACCGGCCGTCCAGAGATATGGGGCGCCATCCGAGCTGCTGTGGCGGAACTTCATGCAGAGGCTAAAAATGGCGGGGAAGGGGGAGAAGGGACTGCGACAGCGCAGACGATTATAGATGCCTCGGGTGCGACGCTGCCGACGGGAGACCTGGCAGATGGGGTTTACGACGCGCTAGGGGCATACTACGCCATCCCAGAGTGGGTGGTTTGTGACCCGGTTAATGTGTCGGAAGAGGGCCAGGAAGCAGAGGTGGAGGACGAGGAAGAGGTGAAGGGGAAGGTGGTGGTGACGGAGCGGGACACGGTTAAAGTCACGGCAAGGCTGAGCGAACGTGGTGGGGTTGACGTGCGGGTGCGCATTGGACGCGGAGATAGCGTGAAGGTGCTGGCACGCATGGTGGCGGAAGGAAGTGATGTATGTTTGCCCCTGTTCTTGATTCCCCAGTTTCCTGCTCCAGTGACGGGTAACAACACAGCGAAGAAGAAGTACTGACGGCTCCCCAGCTTCCGCCACATAAACACATCAAGATCGCCTACCTGGGCAAGATCCTGCGTGATAATGAGACCCTGATCGCGCAGGGCTGGAGGGAAGGGCACATGGTTAATGGTCTTGTTTTTGGATGAGTCACAGGCCTGCCTCGCGCGATGAACTCTTCTTGTGCCAGAGCACAATTTTTTCTTTAATGAATCGTTCTATGAGGTGCCTCTGTGCCCCTGGCGATGTGGTAGGAAAGGGGCAGGAGAGGGGACAGGAGAGGGGGCAGGAGAGGGTACGTGAAGGGTGCAAGGGACGTGCTTTGATTTGATACCCCTGGTTTCTAGCGCTGCGAGATTTATATTTGCTTGGTGGTTTGTTTGCGGGACGGGATCTTGCTTTGGAGTGAAGTGTGATGAAGTGAATCACACGTCTTGTGTGGTAGAGCGTAATTAATAATCTTTCGTTGTATCGCAGGATGGCTGTAGGAACTGCCGATATTCCCACGTGTATCGTCCATATATGCCTGCTTGTTGAGTCGTAGAAGTAAATTTGATACTGCGTATGATTGTGCTTTAACCAGGGACCGGAGAGTGTAGGATCAGGACCCCTGTTGCCAAGAGCTTATGTCAGTCACAACCTCATTTACAACAACACTCCTCATCGTCCGACTTTCTTCTCTCCAGCTTGTTTCAGACCTCGATAGGTGCGTCATTGCTACAGTTAACGTTTGAGTATATTGACTGTGTTAGATCGTTTTGAAATCCAGCACAATGATTCTTACCCCACACACCAGGACGATGCTGCGTCGTGCAATACGCGCACCTGGATACAGTCATTCTCCCGCTCTACCAGTCTCAGTGCGAGTATTAAACTTATCACAGCGCGCTGTGTCTGGCAGTAGTAAGAACAAGGACAAGCCGCTAGGGAAAGCGAGCAATGAGGTCCCGATAATCGGATCTGATGGCAAAGGCTTGTTTGAGAGCTTAGGCATCACTGGTAGACTCAAGATGGTGGCGATGGTCATCTTTATAGTATTGGCGACGATAGAGTCGATGTTTTGGGCTTCTATGATATGGAAGAAGTATGATCCAGGAGAAGAGGAGTAGGTGTTTTGTGTAATTAATTATCATTCCACTCATTGTAATATAATATAATTCCACTCTTTTTATGAGAAGACAAATTATTGGATATAAATCAATTTATACAGATGGTAACTTGGCTATATAAAAGGATGGCTGCAAGGACAGCCACACCCAACTCAAAACTTGAACGGCTGCTCGAAGGTTTACAGGCACTGAGAGTACCACTGGTTGGAAGCCTTGCAGGTTCCAGAAGAGCAGCAAGAGGCGCCAGTCCAGCCCTGTCCGCCGCATTGTCCGTAAAGGGCAGAGCACTAATTCATAGGTTAGCAAGAACTCCAATAGACACTGGATTTAACTTACGTTGCCACCGCTGGGGGGGTTGGTCGATGTGGGTGGGTTGCCAGTAGGTGGGTTGGTGCCAGTAGGTGGGCTGGTGCTGCCGGATCCAACAGTGATATCGGCGGAACCGCTGCTGTGGTAACCCTCGGAAGCAACAATCTGGTAGTTGTGCTCAGTGCCCAAGTTCATTCCCTTAGACTTCCAGGCCGCAAAGTGAGCTGCGACATCAACGGATCCGCTGGTGCGGTGGTTCTGGCGAACAGACCAGTACTGCTGAAAGGTCGAGGTGCCATCGATGGAAGGCTGGTTGGTACGGGTAGTCTCGAGGATGTTGTAGGTGCTGCCATCAACGGTGACCGTGCCCTTGCTCGACGCAGCGGAGGAGGGGTCATATGAACCGAAGCTTTCAACGATGTAGTACTCAATCAGCGGGTTTCGGGTCCAGCCATAGATGGACAGGTAGCCGTTGCCACCATTGGGGTTGAAGGTCCCAGAGTAGGAGATTGTCCTATCTTGTTAGCTTGGTCTAATATTAGCAGGTGTTGCCGACTTACTGGGCACTTCCTGGGTTCCATCCCTTTCCAGCAACGACGTTGCCGTTGCCGCTCCAGGTCAGGGAGTACTCTCCGCCAGCCTTGTTGGTGTAGGTTGCCTGGCCTTGGTCATCACTCCAGAAGGAGTAGTAGTACCCGCCGTTTGTACCGGTCTGGTTCGTGCGCTTCTTGAGACGGGGGTTGGGGCTGGTCTCGGGTTCAGCGAAGACGCCAGCAACGGCAGACGCAGCAATGAGAAGGTAGGTAAGGGAAACCATTTTGTTGGATTTGTGAGATCGAGGAGTTCTTGGTGGTCTGCTAAGTCCTTGTATCGACGTTCACAGGTGAGAGCGCCCTGCCTTTATACACTCTTGAGAACCGGCTCCGGATGAAAGAGTGTATTGCCATTCCTGTGGGTGCGCTCCGGTAGATTCAATCATCATTTAGGCAGTTTTCCGCAGAGTCTGGAGTCGTTTATATTGTGGGGTAATGGTGGCGTATTGAGAATTAGGGATGTAGGGCCGTAGGTGCATGAACTGAGTTGGCGTGAAGGGATGGTACATCTCGTGCTTGTCGTGAATTCGGCGGAATTGTCAAGATTCTTTGGATTGTTATGAGTTCAACGAGATCATCAACATTCTCACGATTATCACGAGATCGGCGCGATCATCGTTTTACGCTTCATCGATCGCCAACTCTATTCTGTCGTGAACATGGAAGCTCTGATAGACTTCGATAATCTCCGCTCCAAACATCGGATCCCCGCCATTTCTACCGTCGGCTGATTGCGTAGTGCATGAAACCTTATAGTGCAAGGCAGGTACCATCCCATGACAGCGCGACGGGCCCCATCCATTTAGGCTACTAACATTAACCATAGCAACTATAGAGGGCCTCGTGAGCCGTTCCGGGTGAATGTATGTACTGTACGGATAGAATGTCGGCATTTGTCGCGGGGTTGCCCATGTAAATCGGGAATGAGAGGAGGTTCAAGGGTTGACGATGCCAATGCATTGACCACATGGCAAATTACGATGTTTTTTGCCTACACAATGAAAAGCAACTGGTGTTTTTTGTGGCGTTTATCGATTCCTTAGATTTGTTTCTTAAAGGGGTCAAAAAAGGGTCGGGTAGGCTATCCGGTGCCCGCAAAAGACAGAAGCAATACGAAGCATTATCAGCGTTACTTGGCTTGCTCCGCTCAATCTTACAGCGAATATCAAATATCACAAAATCACACATTCACACTCAATAAATACGCCATCTGAGGTGGCCGAATCTCCCATTAACTAGACCCTGACAGAGGGGTCAAGCTCGACGCATCCTCTAGGGACGCATCCCGCACTCATCATCAAGACCAGCGCACAGCTCTCCCAAAGCAGCCCATGCATCCCAACAGTAACGCAAGAAAAAGCGGCACGAAGAGGTCGTGCCAGCCTAGTGGTGGATCGTTAACCCGCCCCCTCGCAAACCAGCCGCCGCCAACGCCTCAAGCGCAACAGCAAATCCAGCCCAGGGCGGGTGTAAAGCAAACGCAAAATCCTTTCCGTACAACAGAGCAAGGGGGTATTAAGAAATGAGGGGAAAATCAACGATATATGGTGATATTTTTTTTCGGGGGTGTTTCCGTTTTTTTCATCATGATAAGGCGGCCAAACCTCGCGAGAAGTGGAGTTTGTTTGTGCTTGGGAAAGACGCAAAAATCTCCGAATTGGTACCCAGTCTGATGGAGATGCGAAGAGTCAAAAAAATATCGTGTCGGTCCTCGTGATGCAATTTCGACCGCGAAAGCTATGCATCTACCGCCACGTACTCTGCATACCGCGTTTATTAGATGGTCTTGGGGGACCGGGAGTTCCTGCGGCAGAAGTCAGTATCAGGCTGCCTGTGATTGTCAGTGAGTCGAGTAAGAGAAATTGGGGGCGTACCCGAGATCCACAATATCATCCACGTGGTTGCAGAGTGCGACGAATAGATCAAAGAAAAGTTTTCCACCACTCTCCATTTCTGTCTGCATGGTGCCGCTCCTCTTAAATGTCTTGCGACATCGAATGATCAGGGCAAGGTAATGGGCGCGGAGACGCGAGTCCGTGTCCGGCGTGTTGTCATAGGCATACCGAGCGCTACGCAGGATGGTTCCAACCTCGATTCCGCTCTGCAAACCCTGCTTGCGAAGGGCAAGGCGCTTGAGCTCCTCGAGGCCGTACTTGTCCGCGAGGCAGTAGATGACGGTATCTCGGAGGAGATACTCTCCCACGCTGGAGACAAAGGTTGTGGCCTCGGCGTTTCCGCGACCACCTCCGTTTTCTGGGTTGGGTGAGCTCACTGCATCCTCGAGCTCCCAAGTGCTTCGACGCTTGTTTTGCAACGCGCGTGGGTAGTAGTCGCCCTTCTGGTGGAGTTGTTAGCTGATTACCTTGCATAGGGGCCGACGATGGTATAACTTACGTAAAGATACTCGAGAATACATGAGAAGATCTCAGGTTCCTCGTCGGGAAGTTCAATCCTCTTACTCTGCGCATCGAGGAACTTCCCCCGACATACCGCCGCAAAGAACGGCGATAGGCAGAGGACGTCCTCGTGCGCCGCAAACAGTCGTCCTTCCTTTCCAACCATCAAGGTGATGACCGGAGAGATGAGGGGACTATAAAACGAGCTGTCAGCCTTGCGCCCCGCAATTATGGCACTGGAGTATACTCACGCCCCAAGTAAAGGGTTATCCTCCTCGAACGACCTCTGCAACTTCGACGACTTCGATGCATCCTTCAAGTTCTTCTTCAGCCGCGAAACCTTTTCGACGCGATCGCGCGAGCGGTGCGAACGTTTGAACATGATGTCGGGCTGTGGAATGGCTTTCGGGACGGTGTGGGGTATTGTAAGGAGTGACGAAATGAGTGTGAGGGGATGGCTTGACGTGACGCACAAAAAGATTGACTGGGCCCAGGAAGAGATCTCTAGCTATTCGTAATGAACGTCCAAAGATTCTTGTATATTTGCGACCCTAAAGGTGTGGTGACGAGGAAACAAGAAACAGGCGCGCGCGGGGAAATCAAGTCGATATATATGTTGGAGCATGGGTGCATGGGTGAGGCTTAGCGTTCACGTGATAGACCGGCCAGCCCAATTGAGTAAACGGGAACATGATGGAAAGCCTTGGCTATTATTCGAAGCGGTAATAGTTGAGCGCCTCATTTTTTGGATATTTTTGTCGTGGTGCGTTGCAATTCGTTGGCGTTGACAACTGCATGCGAAGATCCGACCTCCGCGGTTGGTGCCTGGATAACAAATATCGGTCCTACCAGGGCATGCGGAAGCGTTGCCAAGCGGCAATCTTTCCACAAATTCCCATGTAAGCCCAAGAACACTACCCCACGAAAACTTGTTCGCTGCGTATTCGGTCCATAGTAGGGCTATCCTTCAGGGATTCCTATATAAGGCCGACACTTTATCGCCTCCCTTCTAGGCTTCTGGGGTCCATGTACTTCGGTTTCGGCCCGTGGTGGCTCTGTAAATAACTTGTTCGTCCGGCGTCTGGTACTCGTCGTACGCCCGTCCAGACCATGTCCAACCTGGCGCGTAAAGTGATACTCATTCCGCCACCTTGATCCTGATATCCAACTTCTTCCCCTGTCCACCTTCCTTCATCCTCTTCTTCGTCCGCCAGCCCTGAGTCTTAGGCTCCTTCACTCTTTCGCCAGCCCAAAGCTCTCGCTCTCGGGCCTGTTCACACTCACACAGAGGCCTTGGGCGTCTGTGCCCTGAAACGTCGCCCTGCTCCTCGTGACACAGCTTCAAACAGTCGTGGCAGCACCTCACATCTCCCATCTCGCACGTCGGGCAAACTACAAGCACTAAATGACATCCCGGCGATACGCACTTGCTCAGACGGCCCGAAGGTATGCCACAACTGTGACAGGTGGACACTGGCTCGGCACCAGCTAGTCCCGTCGAGCCTCGGGCGTCAAAGACGTAGTTTCGGCCCTTGAACAGTGAGTCTTCGGCCGTTTTCTTGCCTGCGGCGATTTCAGCCTCCATCCAAGTAAGATACGCCGCAATGCCGCCTTTGAGTGTGTAAATTTGTCCTTGGTTGCGTAGCTCGTCTTTAGACATGTACTCTTCCATCCACCTAACTCCCTTTTCGCACCTGATGCCGCCTGTGCAGTAAGTCAAGACCTGCGGTTTACTCTTCTGAGGACCCTCTGGCCCTGCTTTATTCTCCATGAGTTCATCCCCGTGCTCCTTCACCCACTGTGGCCACTGGCTAAACCGGCGGATTGGCGGCTTCACTGCCTCCCCGCTCGTCGGAGACACGAAATAGCCAATCCTGGATTCGTAATAGTTCCTCACATCAACAAGCTTTACATCCTCATCCACGCACTTCTGGTGAAAATCGGCGGGTTCAAGCGCCCTGACTGCTTCCCATGTCGATGGTGAATAGTTGGTTACTCCCAGTGGCGTGATCTCTGCCGTAACTCTGATATTTAAGATGCCCTCAAAGACACAGCGGCATCCGGGGGTAGGTTTAAAAAACTCGTCTCTATTCCTTTGCACCTCGTCTTGCAATTCTGAGCTGGCGGAGGTATCGTCGTCCAGCCCTAAGCCGGAAAAACTCCAGTGCGAACAGCACGCTGTGACGTACTGTTCGATATTCTTTTCGCTGCCTGCTACAGTAATATTGAAACCCTCTTTCGAGATTCGTACCTTCCCACTTAGGTTACAAAGGTCGCCTTGTTCACGATGGAAAGCGGCAAGCCTTTCGGGATCAACAGTTTCTGGCAGCCACTGTTCGGGGAGGATGGGTGAATTGGCCCAGTAACGGTAAAACAAAAGGACATACCCCGGCTCATTGCAGGTGCATGTATATGAGACTGCATCCGATTTCCCCGGAGGTGCATTGAGGTCTCTCATATCGAGAGTTGCAAAACCAAAATAAAGGTAGCCGGCTCACTTGGGGGAATATTGCAACGAATGGATAAAGTGAGAAAATAGAAAAATGATGGAGACGGGGAATCTTCGGGAGTTCCTGAAGTGACCTGTCCATCAGGCTGAGGTGGCACGCGGATTAAGTATCGCTCCGTGATTTCTGTCCACATCTCCAAGCTCCACGAACACAGTGTCAGCCTCGCGATACTTAGTCCAGCACATCGGCGACCAAAAGACGAACAAGTCACTCAATTCCGACGGTGGCCTCTTGAGAGGCTATACGCGACACAGCGGATTGATTTTACAGTCATATACGCCCATACCGACGCGTTTTCAGCCTCGCGACATTTTCTAGCCATCTACGCCGTTGCCGACATATTATACTCCACGCGCCAACATGTTTTCCGCGCTGCAAAATCCGCGGCAGGCCCTGTCGCAGATCCTGAACTTTGGTCTTATCCTCTCGACGGCATTCATGATGTGGAAGGGGCTCTCTGTAATTGCCGACTCGCCGTCACCGATCGTTGTTGTGCTGTCTGGGTCGATGGAGCCGGCATTCCAGCGCGGTGATCTTCTCTTCCTGTGGAACCGGAACTTCTTCCAGGAGACGAAGGTTGGCGAGATCGTTGTATATAACGTCCGGGGGAAGGACATCCCGATCGTGCATCGTGTTGTGAGGAAGTTTGGGGAGGGGTGAGTCCATCTGCTCTAGGCGACAGCCGCGAAGTCGGAGATATGAACTAACTGTCACATAGGGAGAGCGCAAAGCTGTTGACTAAGGGCGACAACAACAACGCCGATGATACAGAGTTGTATGCGCGGGATCAGGACTTCCTGGCGAGGAAAGACATCATTGGGAGCGTCGTGGGGTACATTCCGTTTGTTGGATACGTGACAATTATGCTGAGCGAGCATCCGTGGCTGAAGACGGCGATGCTGGGGATCATGGGTCTGGTGGTTGTATTACAACGAGAATAGATGGGCAGTATTCATTTATGCATGTTTCTGAGGCGTCTGAATTGGTGATTTGCTGCAGGCAGGTGTCACGTAGGCCGGGAGAGGATCAGGTCATGCTGTGAAGGTTTCAAAATAGGTATTCCAGTGGTTCATAGATCATGGGGCACGTAATAGATATGTACTATCAATAATCGCCCTCTTCTAAAGACGTAAATCCAAAATTACATGACTATACTCGAGGGCTATGGTTCAGCAGATGTAAACAACGCTTTTCGTCTGATCTGGCAGCTTCTGAAACGCAAAGTCTCACATTGCTGAGATAATATATATGTTATATGCCCATAAAACATGCAGGTAGGGAATGAGATTATATGTCCGCAGGGAACATAGCATTTCTCGTATTTTGTTTCTTGGTGTTTCTTGTGCTCCATATGTCTCTTAAAATAAAAAGAATGTTCTATTTTCATTCTATTTACGATCTTGGCCTTTCTTGACTTTCTTTGACGTATTTAGCGGGCGGAAGGCTAAAAGTCGACAGGGGGCCGGAATGGTAGCCTGACGTGGGGTCGATGACATAACGGAAACACCTCCAGACTGAACAACCTCCGTCAGAATAAAACCATTACAAAGACATAATAGAATAACTACACTCTCTTTAGCTGTAATAAATAGCGACCAGCGCCCTCTTGTCTATTTCAACTTTTACAACATTTTCACACCCACAAGACCTTGCAATTAAAACCACCACCCACACCAGCGTCATCATGGCAGGCGCAGGCGGAAAGAGAATCACAAAGGTAAGCAGCAGCTGATTGCAGCCCACCACCTTTTTTTTTCACGCTGACAACCATCTTACGTAGGAGCTCAATGAAGCCACAAACCCTCCTCTCCCTGGAATCCAAGTCAGCCTCGGCGACGAATCCGACATCCACCAGTGGAACGTCGTGATTGAGGGACCCCCGCAATCAGCCTATGCCGTGAGTCCCCCCCTCACCCCATAATTCATTGAACAGCAGCTAACCGCCACATCCAGGGCGGCTTCTTCAAGCTCCTCCTCGTGCTCCCGAAAGAATACCCCTTCAAGCCCCCGAAGATCAACTTCAAGACCAAAATCTTCCACCCGAACGTCTCCAACGATGAGCACGGCTCAATGTGCCTCGGCATGCTGAAGGGCGACCAGTGGAAGCCATCGACCAAGATTGTGGGCGTGCTGGAGGCGGCGCAGCAGCTGCTTTCGGAGCCAGTGCCAGACGATGCTGTCGAGACGGGGATAGCGGAGCTGTATAAGAATAATCGCAAGGAGTTCGAGAAGCAGGCAAAGGAGTGGACGAAGAAGTACGCAAAGTAGCGTGTGGGTTTGTTAGCGGATGAAGAGGGCTCGTGGGGGTTGGGAGGGTTGGACAGCGGGATTCGACTAGTTGCATGAGCGCCTGGGGTGCATTTATGGATAGGTTGGAGGTCTGACGGATTCTGTGAAATTCATAGAAATCACAGCAGCGGCGTGTGCATAAGGACACCGGGGGGGTTAGAGTTATTATTTGGTTTCCTCCGATATTTGGTAGCTTGCAGCGTCTTGGTGATAATAGTGTTCCCAAGGCTCATGTCATCACTGTTGCAGGCGTTCGGGGCAACATAATAAGACGCTTTCTGGATATTTAGGGACTGTAAATGATAGTTATTGGGCAATTCTCTGCAAATAAACGTAAATAAAAATAATGGTATTATTATGTTCCTCCAGTAAATATTTTTGGGCATCGATGAAAACTTCATGTCTGGTTTGAGTGCGTATAAATTCAGACATTTAATATTCACCCACGCCTTAAAACGCAATGATTTAATAATCCGATAGAATAATTCAAGGATACAGAATAGCAACAAGCTATCCTATCTGCAATTTAATTTTTATTAATTTATTTTTATACATCCCATGTGAAGTCACACGACTGACTCGAGTTATTTATGTCGCTGTGTACAAATACGTGCCCTGTAATTGGGGATCCGCAAAAGTCCCCAATCGCAATTCGGGACCCCTGTAACGGAAATAAGTATCGCCTTTCACCGCCAAAGGTTCCATCTTCATTTTATGTGTTTTAGATTCGGCTCAACACATCTCAGAAGACGCCATCTACCTATGTTTCCTCCTTCTTCAT
The DNA here is from genome assembly GCA_000750675.1 of Pseudogymnoascus sp. VKM F-3808. NCBI lineage: Eukaryota > Fungi > Ascomycota > Leotiomycetes > Thelebolales > Thelebolaceae > Pseudogymnoascus > Pseudogymnoascus sp. VKM F-3808. Next base: position 13,862 of record JPJR01001252.1, on the reverse strand, counting down.
TTGAGCTTTAGTATCGAGTCGATTTTTCTTTTCGATTGACACATTCGTTTTTATCCACGGCAAAAAAGGCTTTTGCGGCTTCAATTTGATTGGTGAAAACCCCCCCTACAACCGGCTACAACCCCCTTTCTCGGCACCAATCTGCGACAGAAACCTGCCTCATTTCGAATTCTACCTCGACAACCAGTGTTGATCTCGTCGGCCCTCGATACCTCGAGGCCCAATCCGCCTCGCACATCACCATGGGTGAACTGAAGACCGATGCGACACAGGTGCAGCCCACACAAGAGAAGATGGAAAACCCCGAGGCGCCTACAACAAAGCAGATGCTGCCGCATGGCTCGAGCGTGAATATCGCCCGGAAGGTGAAGAAGAAATCCGATGGTCCGCTGCAGATTTTGGCTGGCTGGCTGCTTGACAACCAAACAGGTAAGTCGCGAAATTCTGTCGACACCAACTCGGTGTTGATCGTCTCCCTGTACCTGCTGCCTTGCAACGGCGACATTTGCTGATAATAGTGTGAACAATTCAGGCTTCGCTTTCAATCTCATCGCCCTACTTTTCCTCACACACATGTCCATGTCCAAAGCCCGGCCATATACGTCCAAGTTCTTCACTCTGTCCCACTACAACCCCAACACTGGCAAATATGCCATCGGCCACGACGACGTCTTCTTTATGACATTCTGCATTGTGCTCTTTAGCGGTCTTCGTGCTGGAGTTATGGATTACATTCTTGCCCCGCTAGCGAGGATGTGGGGATTATCGAAAAAGAAGGAAGTTACCAGATTCGCCGAGCAGGGGTGGATGTTGATATACTACTCTATATTCTGGCCCTTAGGCATGGTATGCGCTCTTAGCTCCGCGCGCGTTACGAGTTGTGCTGCGACTGACACTTTCTAGTACATTTACTGCAACTCGCCTTATTTCCTCAACATGACCGAGCTGTGGACCGACTGGCCCCAGAGAGAGCTCCACGGACTTATGAAGGGATACATGCTAGGACAGTGGTCGTTCTGGATCCAACAGGTTCTCGTTATTAACATTGAAGACCGTCGGAAGGATCATTGGCAGATGTTGACCCACCACTTCGTCACCATCGTTCTTATCTGCGCTTCTTACGCGTACCACCAAACTCGGGTTGGAAACTTGATTCTGGTGACAATGGATGTTGTTGATTTAATTTTCCCGGTAAGTCATACAAAATTATCCGCGTGCGCCTATACTGATAACTACGACAGCTCGCCAAATGCTTTAAATACCTTGGATACACCTTAATCCCTGATATTTTGTTCGCTGTGTTCATTACAGTGTGGCTCATCACGCGCCACGTGTTCTTCCTGATGACCTGCTGGAGCGTTTACTCCGACTTGCCCAAATTAATCACGTCAGCCTGCTACAGCGGTACCGCGGACAACCTCAAGGGCCCTCTCCCAGTTCCCGACGACTGGTCTCATCTTCTTGAGCCCTTCCGCGACCCAACAGGCATTGTCTGCTTCAACGACAATATCATGCTTGGCTTCCTGTACTGCCTTCTCATCCTGCAGGTCATGATGTTAATCTGGTCCGCCTTCATTGTTCGCGTCGCCATGCGCGTGCTCCAGGGCCACAGTGCAGAGGATATCCGAAGCGATGACGACGGCGGAGAGGACGTTGAGGAAGACGAGCTCGAGGAGGGCCACCCGCTCGAGGAGGAAGTTGGCGTCGAGGCCATCAATCTGAAGGGATGGGAGCGCCGCAACAGCGTGAAGAGGGCTGGTAGCTCCAGCGGCATTACGCTGCCCAGACACAGCGATCCTAAGGAGCTGCTCAATAGGATTGGATGCGAGAAGCAGATCGACTGATGGGCATCTTAACTGATGACCATTTCAAACTGCGCCAAGAGATCTGGGGTGATCAGACGCAGAGACTCATTGGTGGACACCACCTTTTGGGGTCGTCTTGGAACGCCTGGGGATGATTGGCGTAACATGTTATCCCGCCCGATAGTGCTGTCGATACGATGCAAGATGGGCCAGTACAATGTACTACCCATTTTCTCTAGTCGACTAGAAAGCATTGATCGGGCACACCTAGCGGCGTGTTGAATCAGCGTCCAGGGGACGTCGAGAAATACAGTCGGTCATTCATTTTGAGGCGGGGTCGAAAATAGAGAACAGAGGATACAACTTTTTAATAATCGAGTTAAGAAACGGCGTAGGGAGGACGGGGGGACTTCTTATTCTCAGTGATGAGGAGGACCTGGATGTATATGGCGTCAGGTTACTAGGATTAGGTTCAAACGATGGCGGGGGTTTACAATGTGTTAAGCTGTATATATTTCGGGAAGTATAGATGCGTTGGGGGGTATAAGTTGGAGTCATCTCGTGAGAGCTCAACTTGACATAGCAAGTAGCAGGCGTTATAATTTGATACCACCGCTGCCTTGTTTGTTTTTTACTTTAATTAGAATGATAACGGAGAGATGCCCACTGAACGCTTATTTCAAAGTCGGTGCCATTTCGTTATTTATCAGACGATTATGTTTTTTGTTATTTGCTGTACTGTGCTCGCCGTCCGTTCTCTGTTTCATCCCATCAACACTGCTGACGTAAGGATCCCGAGGTCAAATTTTAGCTAAATCTCAGGGGCATTACCCGCATTCCCACAATAGGCTTAGTGTTTCAGCTGAAGCTACTGGGGTACCTTGGGGAGTAATGATAAGCCCCGGAATACCGGGGGCCCGCGACCTCCGAGGTGGACCCCCGGCTCCTATGTTAATAATTTCAAAATCTTACATTCTGACATTCTGACATCTTCAACGTCAAGTCAGCAAATACCAGAAGAGGCCAGCAGTGTTCTTTGTATAAGTCTATGGCTGCTGTCGCGCCTTTTTCTCTGTTGTATTGTGTCTAGTCCGTGCCGCTGTGGCCCCAGGAGCAGTGAACGAACTGAGTCGTCCCAGGTCATTCGAAAGGATCCAACCCTGACCGTCCTCGACTATCTGTGGGATAATACAGTCCATAGGGCGTAAGACACGAATATCTTGACGGCCTCTGCTACTACCTCATTTTTAAACTGCGGCAATGGCTCCATCCGAATTCTCCACACCCCTCTTGGCTGCGGTCGAGCAGGTGTCCTCTGGAAAGGACACACCTCCGCGGCGCAAGAAGTCCAGCGGGAAGGAGAAGAAGACAAGCTCAAGAAAATCTGGATCTAAGAGCACCTCCTCCGACGTCTCCTTACCGTCGACACCCAACGGCCATGCGGATCAACAGAGCAAGGAGCCGAGATACCTAGAGCGCAGGAAACCCCCTACTTTTTTGGGCCGCCTCAAACACATCGTCCAAGCACTCCTGGATTATTCCTCTAGTTCTCATGGTCGCTATCCTATCAGCCTATGCCTCCAACCCGACCGAGTCCAACATCATCCACCGTTTCATCTTCCTCTCCTACGCACAGGAGCCTCTCGAAGGTGCCGACCCCAACGCACCTACACAATATGGCAAGGGCCTTTGGGATATTGCCTTTGTGTCTTTCTATACCATCGTCCTGTCCTTCACTCGCGAGTTCATCACGCAAGAACTACTGCGACCCCTCGCTCGCTACTGTGGCATCAACTCGCGCGGCAAGCAGTACCGTTTCATGGAACAAGCCTACACAGCTATCTACTTCGCATTCATCGGATCCGCCGGTTTATACGTCATGAGCGGAACGCCCGTGTGGTACTTCAACACTTATGGCATGTACGAGAACTTCCCACACAAGACTCACGTTGCCATCTTCAAGTTCTACTACTTGTTTCAGGCGGCATATTGGTCGCAGCAGGCTATTGTCATGTTGCTGGGCTTGGAGAAGCCGCGCAAAGACTTTTATGAACTTGTCGCGCATCACATCATTACCTTGACGCTTATTACCTTGAGCTACCGCTTTCATTTCACGTATATTGGCCTTGCCGTGTACATCACCCATGATATCAGCGATTTCTTCCTTGCTGTAAGTTGAATTGGTTTCTATTCCCCCACGATCTTCGGGACTTTCAAGGGCGGTGCTAATTGTCTGTCTGCAGTTATCCAAATCGCTCCACTACATCGACTGCCCCGTGGTAGAATTGTACTTTGGCACGTCTATCGTATCCTGGATCTACTTCCGCCACTACCAGAACCTACGTCTCATCTACTCACTCTTTACTGAGTTCAAGACCGTCGGCCCTTACGAGCTCAACTGGGAGACACAGCAGTATAAATGCACACTCTCCTTCGTCATCACGCTGAGTCTGTTGCTCACGCTCCAGTCCATCAACATTTTCTGGCTATACTGCCTTTTGCGCAGCGCGTACCGTTTCCTTGTGCACAACATTGTCAAGGACGACAGATCTGAGGTTGAGCAGTCGGAGATTGAAGACCAGGAGCGCAAGAAGGCTAGGAAGGAGCGCAAGGAGGAAGAGGAACGCCTGAGGGCCGCAGAGCTACTGCTGTTGAACGGCAATGGGTCTGCTAATGGCAGTGCCAAGGTTGCGGCGAAGGCTACGGGTAGTGGGAGCGCATCATCGTCGAAGAAGAGGAAGAGTGCCCCACGGCGATCTGCGGCTGCATCGCCTTGATGACCGTAAATGACTTATGGCATAGAGGGAAACGGACGACAAAGTACTAATTTAATGTAATACATTTATAATTTTCATTATTCTTCATCTGTAGTTACTTCTCTCAGAGTTTTAAATGTACAAATTCATTTATTATCGGATATCAACATCCTCAGTCCACTATAAGGCTCCCTCTTGATGATCAATGGCTGACTTGCTGATTTTAACCCTGAGTAACTGAATGCCTTTGTTCCACTTATACTTGCTATAATCTTAATCAATATATACAGCCGCGCTATAGACTTTTGGGTAGTATGATCTGATAACGCATTGTTTCAGGACCTTGCCTATTTCATGATCACCTGACTTGTCAATGTTCTACATCCTCCTCCACTAGTCTCTCAAGGACAGCATCATTTTTGACAACCTCAATTCTAGACTAGATTAACTCCTCCATGTGCAAATACCCGCACGATAAAACTGTATTATCTCTACTATTCCATCTTATCGTCGTTGCGGCGGTCTTTGCCCCAGCTAGGACGAAAATGGAAGCCACTGAATTTCTCGAACCCAAACTTTGTTCGGATACCTGAATACCATAAGATCGAAGAAGAGATACTCCCGGACTATGTTGCGTCGCAGTACTATCCAACTCGAATAGGAGAAGTTATCAAAGAGCGATATCAGGTTGTTGGGAAATTAGGATTTGGATCTACATCAACTGCGTGGCTTGCACGGGACATGAAGTGTGCCCTTCATCCATTAAGATATCTACTTATGTTCGGTATGCTCACGCGCTACAATCACAGCGGTCGTCAATATGTTATGCTTAAAATCTCCATCCAGGCTTCATCTATGGGCCAGCAAGTTGATCACGAGCTCAAGATATACAAGCGCATGGAGCAATCCCCGAAGGGCCATCCTGGCCGTAAGGCCGTCAGATCGTTGCTTGACACGTTTTATATTGATGGACCTGAAGATAAACACCAGTGCCTTGTCACACGCCGTTATTTGAGAGTATTCTGACGTTCTTACGTCGCAACCCGGTAGAACGGCTGCCTTCGGCAGTTATAGCAGTCGTTCTTCAGCGCCTGTTTTTAGCATTGGATTATCTGCATACGGAGTGCCAGATTGTGCATACTGGTTCGTGGCCCAATCAATTGTCCCCACCTCTTTAATTTACTTAACCATCTTTTGATAGATATAAAGGCCGATAATATCATGCTCGGCATCAACGACGATTCGGTGTTTACCGATTTTGAAGAGTATGAGCTTCAACGCCCTGTCCCAAGGAAGGATATAGGCATAGACGGGAGAACAATCTATATGTCCCAAGAGCTCCGCATGCCTAAAGTCCTTGGTGCCCCAGTCTTGTGCGATTTTGGTTCAGCTATACTCGGTGGCCGACACCACGCCGAATTCATCCAGCCTAATATTTACCGAGCTCCGGAGGTGAATTTAGGAGTTCCTTGGAGTTACAAGGTCGATATATGGAACGTGGGATGCATGGTAAGGAACGTGGCTTTGTTGCCATGCGGTAAACTTACTAACTGTTGGCATAGATCTGGGACATTTACGAAGGCGGTTCCTTGTTCACCGGCCAAGATCCCGAATTTGAAAGGTATCGAAGTCGAGCCCACCTCGCCGAGATAATAAATCTTCTTGGTCCGCCGCCGCCGAATCTGCTTGCCCAGGGGGAGCTACGAGATAAATTCTTTTCAGCAGAAGGTAAGTCGACGGCTTAGTTAACTTACGCCCGGGTGAACTATGGCATTTAAATTAACTAACTTTGTGACTCTTTTAGGTGATTTCCGAACCCAAAATTTATTAACGGCCCAGGTTCCGCTTGAGGAACGGGAAACTACCCTCGAAGGACTGGAAGAGAGAGAGGCATTTTTACGCTTCATGCGAAAGATGCTACATTGGGAGCCCAGCAAGCGTAGCTCTGCGAAGGAGCTGGCTGAGGACGAATGGATACGTATGCATCAAGGCGTGTAAAATAGCAAATATATGTACAGTACAAGTATCAGTGTCTGTAGGTGCATATTAGAATGCCAGCAACTCACTGGCGATTGCTTGGGAACACGCACTATATATTTCAATGGCAACTATAGGAGCTGGGAGTTAGCTTTCTCAATCCAGCAACTATACCCCGCATTCTTTAAAGTGGGGACCTGTCAGCCTTGTCAACCCCACACAACCTCCAACCATTGCCCAGCCTTGTCCGGGAACGTCGTCATAAGCCGTCTTCAACTACGTAAGTGGGAAATATCATGTGAGGCTATTTATTATTGGAACGTTGTATTTCAATTTACTATATAATCCAGTAATTCAAGTGGTACTTCGCTAGCCTCCCCGAGTATATGCCTTCGTAGTCTTCGATCACTATACATACTCTCGATAGAAACAACAATGTCGAAACGTCCCCCACCAAGTGATAGCGAAGGGAGAGGGATCATAAAACGAGCCCTGACGCCGACTGAATGGAGTCGCCCCGGCACGCCCAGCCAGGTCTGGAGGAATGCTGCAAAAAGACTACAGCCAGTGCTCAAGGCCATGGTAGCCTTTGCCTCTAACAGAGAGTTTGAGAAACGGCCGTCTCAGTACAGGCTGCAAGTCGCAAAGCAGCAGCGTGGCGCTGTTACGCTTACAGTACGTTGTTACACACTGCCCTTTACCACATTGCACCATTACTGGAAGCTAAATCGAGTTCCTTAGCCCCTCTTTGTCGGCATCTCTGCTGCCTTCACTGATGACCCCAACATCGCTGTTGTCGCCATTGCCCTGCACGATAGCGTCTACCTCCACGACTTTAGCGTGCACAAAGTCCCCTTACCAACCCCGCGCGATGGCACCGACCCAATCGCCGATTTCGTCATTAAATCTCTAGCCGCATACGAGCAGAAGTCCCTATGCAAGTACATCGGCGGCGGCGTGCCAGTGGATCTCGAGCGCGTCAGCCCATCGCTGTGCTCGAGGCTGTGGTCGGAATTAGATTTGGTGCCACTTGCGCTGTTTCCTGATCAGGAGGGCTCGCAGACGGAGATGGAGAATTTCACGTTTTGGAAAGATAGAGGGGTCGATGAGCAGGCGGATTCGATGGCGAGGAAGTCGATTACGTATGTCCCCAAGTGATACCCATACTTGCATCAAACTGACAACCCCAGGGCATTCGGTCCGAGTCTCTCCCCGTTGCTTCAGGTTGGATATCGCGGGATTGTGCAGATTGACGCTGGGTTCCGTGCCCATATGCATATGCTCGAGGACTATCAGAAAACGTGCCAGGCAGTCACCTGGGAAGCCATGTCGCATTATGCAGCAAAACTAAAAGATAAAAAGACGAAGATCGCATTTTTCAGCAGCACACCCCAAGGCGGCGGCGTGGCGCTAATGAGACACGCTCTTGTGCGCTTTGCGCGAACCATCGGGGTAGATCTACGGTGGTGAGTGCAGTCCCGTTTGACCCATGTGCACCTGGGAAGCCATGTCGCATTATGCAGCAAAACTAAAAGATAAAAAGACGAAGATCGCATTTTTCAGCAGCACACCCCAAGGCGGCGGCGTGGCGCTAATGAGACACGCTCTTGTGCGCTTTGCGCGAACCATCGGGGTAGATCTACGGTGGTGAGTGCAGTCCCGTTTGACCCATGTGTGCCTCGTTTTCCGATCTGAGAAATTGTAGGTACGTCCCGAAACCGAAACCGGGAGTCTTTCGCATCACAAAGACTATCCATAATATCCTCCAAGGTGTTGCAGAGCCCGGGCTGCGAATCTCGGACGAGGAGAAAGCTGCTGTGGAGGGCTGGATTACCGAGCATGCCGAGAGGTACTGGCTCTCTAAAAAAGGGCCGCTGCAACCTCCCTCTGAAGGAGGCGCTGATATCATCATTGTCAGTCCCAAATGTGCACCCATTTCATAGCCCATCTAACACTGCTAGATCGATGACCCGCAGATGCCCAGCTTAATCCCCCTTATCAAGCTTGTCACGCCTGACCGGCCAGTCCTATATAGAAGTCACATCCAAATCCGCAGTGACCTTTGCGACGAGCCTGGAACGCCCCAACAGGATATCTGGGACCATTTGTGGTCCAAAATTGAACAGGCAGACATGTTCATAAGTCACCCGGTTCCAGAATTCATTCCGAAGAATGTACCCGCGGAGAAAGTGGCGTATCTGCCCGCAACTACAGACTGGTGAGTTTTGCCTTGATTTGGGTATGGTCTGAGTAAGTATGCTGATGCTGGAGAAGGCTGGACGGGCTGAATAAGCAGCTGGCGGATTGGGATACAGGGTATTATATGAACCTGTATAATCAAAGGGCGCACGGTATCCAGATGTGAGAATCCGCAATTACCCCTCTGGTAACCGTACTGACCTATAACTTCTAGGACTGAATTAGGCTTCCCTGATCGTGAGCTCCGTGCCCCCTAGACCTATGCAAGCAAGCTGACCTCGCGCTCTAGGTCAATACTTCGTCCAAGTAGCACGCTTCGATCCCTCCAAAGGTATTCCCGTCGTCCTCAAAGCTTATGTAGAGTTCCGCGCCCTTCTCGCCAAAAAAGTAGGCACATCAACAGTCAAGAACGCCCCTCAACTTCTCATGTTAGTCATATCCGTACCCCTTTAATTCCTGGATCATGGCTGACAAACTCCACTCAAGAATCGGAAACGGCTCCGTCGACGATCCTGATGGCACTCTCATTTACGACCAGACGATGTCATATATAGCCACGCACTGCCCGCAGCTCGCCACCTCCATCTCGGTCCAGCGCCTCGAGCCAAACGACCAGCTTCTCAACGCGCTATTGACTAATGCGCACACCGTTCTTCAGCTTTCCATCCGCGAAGGCTTCGAGGTAAAAGTCTCCGAGGCCCTCAAGAAGGGGCGGCCGGTGATTGTAAGCCGGGTTGGAGGTATTAAACTCCAGGTCCAGCATGAGCGCAACGGATTCCTCGTCGAGCCCGGAGATTGGAAGGACGCGGCAGGATGCCTGTTGAGGCTGTGGACTGACCATGATCTGTATGGTGAGATGAGTGAGGTGGCGGCGCGGACGGTGAGCGACGAGGTTGGGACGGTTGGGAATGCACTTGCGTGGTTTTATTTAGCGAGTAGGTTTCGAGAGGGAGGGGTGTTGGGAGCGGGGAGGTGGGTGAATGATTTGGCGCGCGGGGAGGTGGGGTTGGAGTATAAAGAAGGGGAGAATAGACTGCCTAGAAAGGCAACTGTGAATGGGCCAGCTGTGGGAGTGTGACGGATGAGGTTGGAGGGATGCGTAGTGGAAGTCTTGGAAAGTTTTTGGGAAGAGAAGGGACATTGGAAAGTGACCTGGGTTGTAAGTGAGCGAAGAACTAGGATAAAGCAACAGAATATCAACATATACCTCAGATCCAGAGAAGAGACTGCATGCTAAACGGTCCACTGCCCCTCAGTTGCTGAAATGAGGGTATCATGGCGGCTGATTACCCAGAACAGGAGAGAAAACTGTCTGCGGCGGCGAACAAAAATCATTGGTAACATCACAGTCGAAGACCTGGGCTCGTGGCTAGGCATCATATTAATGTAGTACATACTACGTTCTGGATTCTGGTGGCTGGGCAGGTTTCTGGCCGATTGCCGTTCACCAACTTCCGATATCACGACCATCACTTCTCAATTGGGATGAGGCGGATGATGCTGGGGTTTTTTTAAGTCCATCAACGCCAAAGGCATGGGTAGGATTCGCGTCTTCCCCGCCCAAAACGCGTATGTCGGAATCGGCGTAAGCAGCACAAGTGCACCTGCCAGAAACATCGTAGCTCCGCATAACTAGCGATATGTCACAGTGTATGCATCGCATAGTGTGCCGGTTGATGTCGAAGGCAGATAGTTCTGTTAAATATATGATGCACATGAGGCGCTTGTCTTGGTTTACACACATTTTTTGATTTTGCACGCATCAATTGCGAGTTTGTGCTATAATGCTGTCGTCGATTGCCGCTGTTCTCGCCTTGACTCCGGTCGTGGTCCTCGGCCAATTCCCGCCGCCAGTGAAGGATGTCACAACGCTGAAATCCAAATACCACGAGGGAGTCACAATCTCGTATAAAGAGGCATGTAATTTGAAGAGGCAGTGTATTCTATTCTCAAGGTTATAGCTGACAATATGTCTAGCCTGGACTCTGTGAGACTACCCCTGGCGTCAAGAGCTACAGTGGATATGTGCATCTTCCTCCTGGCCTGTTGTCCGATATCAGTGGTGAGGAGCAGAATTATCCCATCAATACGTGAGATCGCATAGCGCCCCCTCCCTAAAACAATCGAGATAACTAACCATACTACCAGCTTCTTTTGGTTTTTTGAGTCTAGAAAAGACCCTGAAAATGCCCCTCTCGCCATATGGCTGAACGGTGGCCCTGGTGGCTCGTCCCTCATGGGCGGCCTCCAAGAAAACGGGCCTTGCTTTATCGGTGCAGATTCCAACTCCACCTACCTGAACCCCTGGTCGTGGAACAATGAGGTGAACATGCTATACCTGGATCAGCCTGCTCAAGTTGGCTTTTCCTACGACGTCTTGACTAATATCACTGTAAACCTCGCCGAGAAAGGTGAACTCAAACAATTGATCCCAACAGACTTTAGCGACGGCGTCCCCGAGCAGAACAACACCTTCTATGTTGGCACGGTGGGGAGTCAACAGCTGGGCAAGACTGCCAACACTACTGTGCATGCTGCGCACGCTTTGTGGCACTTTGCGCAGACCTGGTTCGGCGAATTCCCGGGGTATAAACCTAATGATGACAGAGTGAGCCTGTGGACAGAGAGTTATGGGGGTCACTACGGGCCTGGATTCTTTAAGTTCTTCCAACAGCAGAATGAGAAGATTAATAATGGCACGATTGACGAGGAGGGCACGAATTACATACATCTTGACACCTTGGGAATAGTCAACGGCTTACTCGACAATATCGTCCAGTTTCCTTCCTACAATCAAATGGCGTATAATAATGTATGTGCTACTCTATGTCTTTCTGGTCACTTACTAATGAGATTGCAGACATATGAAATCCAGCACATCAGCAAAGAGCAGTATGAAAAAGCCGTGGACGAATATGAGAGGCCGGGCGGATGCAGAGAGAAATTGGCGGCATGCCAGAAGCTAGCCGAAGAAGAAGACCCGGACTGGAGAGGAAACGTGCCTTCCGTGATTAAGTGCTTCGACAAAATCCACATCGACGACTGTGCGGCGCTGGATGGCTTCGAAGAAACCCTCAATGTTGGTCTCTTCCTCCCTTACTTTCTGCTCTCTCGCCAATGTGGCATATGAACTGAAACTAACGCCTTGAAGTTTGGCTGGTACGACATTGCACACCCAAAGGCTGATCCAACTCCTGAGCCATGTGAGAGCCCGTTGTTTTCCTTTATTCTATCACCCCTACATCATAGCTCACTAACAAACCATAGACATGCATGGTTACCTCGCCCAAGACTGGGTCCTCTCTGCGCTAGGTGTTCCAGTAAACTTCACAGCATCCTCCCCCTCTGTCAGCGCTTCATTCGACTCCACCGGCGATATCAACCGTGCTGGGTCTATGGAGGCCGTGGCATATCTCCTCGATAGCGGAGTCAAGGTCCACCTGATGTACGGAGACCGCGACTATGCCTGCAACTGGCTTGGTGGGGAGGATGTATCGCTGCTGATCAACCATGAAGGGTCCGAAGGGTTTAGAAGTGCTGGGTACGCTCCAATTCTAACGTCTAAGGGGGAAGAAGGATTTGTGAGACAGTATGGGAACTACTCGTTTTCACGAGTGTTCCAAGCTGGGCACGAAGGTATGTTAGTATTGGAGAAGTTGATCGCAGGGAGGTGCCCTAGAGTGATTCAGGGCTAATTGGAATCCGCAGTCCCATGGTACCAGCCTGAAGTCTCCTACGAGATTTTCATGCGCGCAACATTTAACCGCGACATTGCGACCGGCCTCCTGCCCGTCTCAGATGACTTGGCCACCGCTGGCCCGTCCTCAACATTCCATGTCAAGAATGAGGTTCCTGAGTACCCAGAGCCGAAGTGTTATGTTCGAGCCCCAGGTACGTGCACTCCAGAGCAATATGCTACTGTGGTGGATGGTACTGCAATTGTGAAGGACTTCTTCGTTGTGGGCAACGTGAAAGATGAGATGAGAGGGGATGGGACGCAGAAGGTCATAATGGCTCTCGAAAAGGTTGATGAGCTCTAATGGAGCGGTAAAGGCCGAGATGAAGTAATGCAGGCATCTATGCATAAATGAATGAAAATCATGATCCTGGAAATATGAAATATGGAATGTTTATTAACTATTGATACATATACTTGGAATTTATGATACCCCTTAACCCTGGTGTTTGTTCGTTATTCGCATTGCTCTCACGTCACGCTTAGTCATCCAATCTTGTGGTCTGGACCAGAATTGTCGTCGACAACACCACATGCCAACGGCCATTCCTTTCTAAACTCACCCTATGGAAATACCAACCTGCACATTTCTATTATCTTGGATATAGGATACTCACTCCTAGAGTTAATAACTTCGCATTCCTATATCTACCAGAAGACGAAGCATACCCGCGCGCAGTCACCGCCCGTTCGAACCTCATCTCCAAAAGTGCCATCCAGCCTCACCCACGACCAAGACCAGCGCAATCCTCAATCCTCCCTGCGATGCTCACACCTCCCACGAACCCCCGATAATGTAACACCACCCGCCCACACAATGGCCCGCGCCCGCACCCCCCGCCTCTTCCGCATCTTCTACACATCCCTCTACTCCCTCCTCGCGCTCATCCTCCTCGGCCTTCTAATCATCCCCCCCGCCGACGCAATCCGCCAAGCCCTCACCAACAGACAACTCTACAATGTCTTCGTCATCGCAGCCGTTTACTTCCTCACCGCCCTCCTCGCCCTCCTCTTCTATGCCTCCCGCCTCTACACAACCCGCACAATCCTCGCCTCAATACCTAAACCCTACCTCCCCCTCACCCCCGCCGACCTGCCACCAAAGGTCCACACACTCATCCGCGATGCCCTCCGCCGCTCCGCCCTTGTCGCATGGAACGCCCGCCCTCACACGCCCGCCACGAACACAGCAGCTGTCGACATCGGGCTCGCCTGCCCCCTCCCCTCCGCAACAATAGAACCCACATCCCGGTCCCTAGCACACCACACACACCGCCTGCTGCGTCGACGGCGGCGGCGGCGGCGCCGCGAAGCAGAAGCAGCCGACGCAGCGCTGATGCCGACTTCTGACCCTGTATGGGGCCCTGTCGCGCACGCGGGGTGGTCACC
>JPJR01001250.1:0-15271 GCA_000750675.1 Pseudogymnoascus sp. VKM F-3808 | reverse complement strand
CTTTGCCAGATGTGTTGGCAGGGAAGTAGCCGCGCTGTCTGCCCGACTTGTCGACAATCTGGATACCCTGTTCTGGAGCCGCATTGGCTCTAAACGCCTCGTCGAGGCCCATTCGTTTTAAGACCTCGATCCCATGGCCGCGTAGATCGATTTGGAGTCCAGTGGTCCGTAGGCCGGGGAACCGTTCGACGACCGTGATATCATGGCCGAGCTTTGAGAGCCAAAAGGCAACTGAGTTTCCGCCAATACCTCCACCGCAGACGAGGATCTTTATTCTTGCCATAATCTATAAGGTATCTCTGGGCGCTGAGACTGTAATAAAAGCAAATGCAAAAATATATCTTTACAACATGCGGCTGTTTGAGCTGACAGTTGAGCACGCCGGAAAGACAGCCCTTATAACACAATGACAGGTCCGAACGATCCGATTTATGGAAACACAGCTTCTTTTTATTGAACTTTGTGAAACAGTAACACTGAAGGATCCTTTTATTTTTACTTTTATTGACCACTCCTATGCGTTTTTTAGAATTTGCCGTTATCCCCGTACCGAAATGATATATCGCGACGTAAGCTTGATTAAAACATCATAAGCCCCCACCATTTGTTAGGCCAACTACCTACAAAGAAAGCTAAATATTTAATTAAATCTTAATGCCTTGAGACGCCGCGTACTGGTTGGGTAGTACATTTAAAACTATGGGGGGTAGGCATTGAGAACACAGGGGTCGGATATAAGCGCTCGGCATATTCGCTTCGTGTCTCGGGTTTAACCACTCGACCAAAAGACCGACGGAAGCTCCTTTAAACACCGGCCACTCCCCATCATCGGGAAATTCGCGTTTGTCACACAATTCGCCGCCAAATCGCTATATTGCTACGAGTTACTCAGTGTAAGGCTAGTATATTTGTTAATGTAACAAGATACCGCCATTGTTGAGATATCTCGAAGTTCCAGCTAACAAAAGACCAGAACCTTAACTCCGCCATGTCGGAACCTCTTAGCCCCGCGGCAACTGTGAAAAGGCGTAGAAGGCCAGCTCTTTCATGTGAGCAATGCCGACGACGGAAGGTCAAATGTGACCGTAATAAGCCCTGTGGTCAATGTTTGCAGGTGAAAGCAACTGCTTGTGTCTATGAGCCGAGCCGTCCAGTTGGTGTGTCTCGTCGCACACGCGATACTGCAGCTCCGGCTTCCTTTCCTGGGAAGTCCTCGACAGGAATTCCAACCCGAGTCCATAGTACTCCGGGTAGCTTAAGCACGAACGTGACCTCCGCAGGGGTGTCACCCAGCTCTGCATATCTCTCTAATGCCACCCTCCCTAGCTCATACAGCTCGTCGATTGTGGGATCGGCTGAATCTCATCAGGATGAGACACCCCGCAACAAAGACTTGCTTGATCGAATCCGAAAGCTGGAAGCAGAGCTGGCTATCTCAAAGTCAGAGAGAACGAATAATGTGTCATCACCAATTCCAAGCGCAGCGCCTAAAAAGCTAAAGGCAACCGTATCGAAGACGCGATTTTTGGGGGGTAGTCACTGGATGTATTCACATGGAGCTGTATGTTATAATTTTGTTTGAGTCTAGTAGCTAAGCTAACCTTTGCAGTTTGACAGTGTATCTCATATGTTCGTTAAGACCACCAAACATGCCCCCCCGGATAGGCCCGATGACTCCTCGGACATGTCCGAAGCAGTCGATAAAATTAAGGGGATTATGGGAAAGTGCAAGGCACTCGCCAAAAGCATCAAGGCTATTCCATACTCTCAGTGGCTCGCAGTAAGTTTCAACTCCCATTTTAATTAGACTACATCGAGTGCTGCTCTCATACCACCCGAGACTTAATGTATACCAACTTACCATTTATATTCAGAATCCCAACTTCAGAGATGTTGTCCCCGAAAAGAGACTCTCGGACCAGTTCGTAAATGCATACTTCAGAACCTCTGAATCTATATACCGCATTCTTCACATTCCATCGTTTCTGAAGGAATACGAACAGTATTGGGATCAGCCCGACGCAGCAAACCCCGCCTTCATTATCAAACTTTTGCTTGTCATGTCAATAGGGGCTTGCTTTTATCAGGGCCCTGACTCTGCACATTACCGGACAGAATCCAAGAAATGGATCTTTGCCGCGCTGGCCTGGCTATCTTCACCTTTTGAGAAAGCGAAACTTCATATCTCCGCAATCCAAATCCAATGTCTATTAATTATAGCGCGCCAATATTGTTCAATATCTGGTGACATGGTCTGGATAGCGGCTGGCACAGTCCTACGAACTGCGATGCAAATGGGCCTCCACCGCGACCCGGTAATTTTGCCAAAAATAAGCGTATTACAAGGAGAGATACGGAGAAGATTGTGGGCTACAATCATTGAGCTGAATATCCAATCATCAATGGGCTCGGGAATGCCTATCTTGATCGTAAGTTAAGAAGCTCGAGGTGCATAATAGTAGCTAACATTTGACAGTCTGAGCAGGAGTGGGACACCGCTCCGCCCGCTAACATTGATGATGCCGATATCAACGAGGCTACAGTTGATCCCATCACCCCTAAACCAAGTAGTGTCTTTACCCAAACGTCCTTGCAGATTATGCTACTTCAATCCATTGGCCCCCGACTAGAGTTCATTCGATATTCGAATAATGTTCAAAACGAACCTTCATACGACGACATCATTCGAGTCGGAGCCGAGCTAATAAAAGTATGCCGAGATAATAAAGCTTTTATATTGAGAGTCAATCAGTTGCGGGAACCACAAGACAAGGTCACACAATTTAACATCAACATGGTCGACTTTTCAGTACGCCTCGTCTTGTTACTGCTCCATCGCCCTTTCGCAAGCAAAGGGATGAAAGATCCACGCTTCTACTATTCTAGAAAAATATGCCTCGAATCGGCTCTCACTATACTGAACTACCCATCGTCAGAATTCGCGCCGATAAACCAAGCGTCCGAAAATATGCTTCGGGACGATTATACACAGTTCAAGGTTGTGAGTGGCAACTTTAAAAGCATCATCATATATATGGGCACGATAATATTCCATGAGATCCACACACAACTAGCGGAAGAAGGTCCCGCAATCGCACGGGAAACAAATGACAGCAGAGAGACTCTCAAGCAAAGCTTGTGGGATTTACGGGATCTTGCTGAGGATCGTGTTACCATGGAAGAGAACAATATCATGATACGTTTGTTCCTTTCCATTACTCTGGCGCTTATAGAAGCCACAGAAGAAGGCAGAGATCCGGAACCGGCGGCCCTTGACGCTGCGAGGAAAAACTCGCAGTTCTGCTATGACCTAATGATCGCAAGAAACCCAGAGGCCAGTGGTTCACTGCCTGTAGAAACCGGCGCTCCTGATATGCTTGCTGGGTTTGGAGGTCCTCTTGATTTTGGGATGGATTTCACTGTAGACGGTTTAGATGATCAGGAGTTTCAAAAGTCGTGGTTTCAGTTCGCCTGCAACGATGGCATGGTGTGGAATTGAATCTTGCAACTATATGTACCTGCGATAGAGCAGAGTTGTTGTATAAAACTACATGTATAACAGATAGCGAAAAGATCCTCTCACCCAAGAGAATTGAGCATGATAATTGACCTTTCACTGCTTCCCACTTGAAGGTTGTCGTTGAGGTAAAGTTGTCAGAGTCAATGCCACTAACACTTCCGGCTAAATACGAATACCTTCACTTGGCAACCCCGCGTCGCCCCGCAGTGTCCCACACTTCCCAAGGTATCAGTGGATTGACTTGCATGTGGCCGCTCGTCCTTCTCCAACAAACGGAGAATTATTAAAGCGCCTCTATGAGCGTACTTACGTAAGGTAAGCTATTTTGACAGTTGAGATAAAGGGCTGGTGTATATCATAACTGGAAAATGATAATATTGTCTTGCACCTGACACCAACAGTCGCGCAGAGGGTTGCTTCATCTCGCAGCTTTTGAAGGGGAATTAACTCTACAGACCGAGTAATTAATAAACGGAAACTGCACCATGGCGGCAACTTTCAACAACCCAGTCATATCCGGCTTTAACCCAGATCCATCGGTCATTCGTATTGAGGATGATTATTTCCTGGTCACTTCCACCTTTGAATATTTCCCAGGACTACCAATTTATCACAGCAAAGACTTATTAAATTGGACTCTGATTGGCCATGGCCTTACCAGGAGCAGTCAACTGAATCTGAGGACCGTAGAGCCGTCTGGAGGAATCTGGGCGCCGACCATCAGGTACCACAAAGGAAGAGTGTATCTGACGACTTGCAAGTGGGACCGGTACAGGCCAAAAGATGACGTTTGTCCCTCTTCATATATCGGCACGGACATCGCGGCCGCTAATGAATCCGTGATTTAGGAGAGAATATTTCCGAGGGGTTTCTACATATCCACTGATAACATCTGGGATGACAAGTCCTGGTCTGATCCAGTGTATTTTGATAATCCAGGGTTTGATCAAGATGCAAGTCTTTTATCCACCCATTCATGCCCCTGAGACTAATCTTTATAGTTGTTCTGGGATGACGATGAGAAAGTGTACCTCTCCACCACCGTGCGCATTGCCAACAGGCCCGTAGGCAGCAGATTGAAAGACTTTGCCATCCACGTCTCTGAAATAGACCTCGCCTCAGGGCGGACTTTGACGGCGCCGAAGGTCATTAGAGCCAGTCCTCACGGAATTGCTGAGGGGTCGCACATTATCAAGCGCGGCAAGTATTATTATCTCTTCACAGCCGAAGGAGGAACCGAGGCCGGACACCAAGAGTGGGTGTTGAGAAGTGAGACCGGACCATTGGGGCCTTGGGAGCTTGGGCCAGTGAATCCGTTGTGGTATAACGGAACTGAAGAGGAGGTGCAGAGTACGGGGCACGCAGATGTGTTTGAAGACGCCAAGGGAGACTGGTGGGCCGTGTTCCTTGGTGTTAGACCCCGATTGCGTGAAAAAGAATGGCTGGACTCCCCATTAGGTATGTACCTCAGCTACTGTAGATTCCGGACATATGCTCAACGCCTGTATTGTAGGAAGAGAAACGTTTCTGGTGAAGGTTATCTGGGAGAATGACTGGCCCATATTCAACGGCGGTAAGAATATCACGATCGCAACGGAAGGCAGGCATACGGGACAACTTGCTCCTGCGAAAGTATGGAATGCAGATCTTGACAAGCCAACTCTTGAACTTGGGTGGTACCAAAAGCGTAAGTATAACATCTTCATCATTTATTCAGAACCGACTCCCTAACCCAAAGTCCAGACACGCCATTGAAACAGGAGTGGTCATTATCAGAAAGGCCAGGCCACCTTCGTCTCTATGGCAGCTGCTATCCCCTCTCCAGTGCTGAGGCCCCAACCCTGCTTCTCAGGAAACAAACCGCTTTCCAGCAGCGTTTCCAGGCTGTGCTCAACTTCCAGCCGAGCAAGGCAGGGTACGAAGCTGGTATTGTGGTTTGGTACAGCTTGTTCTCTTATGCTAGCGTCGGCATAACTATTCCAACCGACGGACCAGATGCTGGAAAAAGAGTTTTAATATTGCGGTCCCCAACAGAGAAGATTGGTGAGATGAGCGTAAGTTGACAACCCCACATCTAATATCAACGGCTGCTAAATGTGTGGTAGGAATCTACATATCCTCTTGGCTCGGGAGGAGATGTAACGTTGGCTATCCAAGGGGATGGCATTGAATATACATTAAGCTACAATGAAGAAGGGAAGGACGACTCTAAATCACTGGCACCAGTTCAAAGCAAGCTACTGACCAGATCGCCGCCTATTGGGGGTGCCTTTACTGGTGTGATGTTCGGAGTATACTCTTTTGGCAAGATGGAGCCCGTCTTGGATCCAGCGGATTTTTCCAAGATATCATTAGAGACGATTTGATGTTATTAGAAAAGGATAGCTTGTCGTATAGAACGCGTATTTAGATTGGATGTATTCCTAATTTATAACCTTTGTATTTCTTAAAGGCAGCAGCGGTTCGTCAACGTGTCTGTGTCCTCCAATATCACCAAAGGTTATGCGAGTATCGGACCTGTTGTAAGGCCCAAAGACAACGGCTGCTCCTCGTCGTATCTTCGCCCTCCAATACTGCCAAAGTTCATGCGAGTTCCGGGAGCTTTAGTAAGGCTCTGTGAAGACTCGGTCCATAAATAATCATGCAACGGGCAATGTGGGATGTTAGGCCGGGACTTAAGTACCAAGTGTGTCGCCCTCTCTCCTCACAAAAGCATATCCCAACTCCATGTTTATTAAGCAAGTATGTGGCGATTCTGCGGGACTCATAGTTGACGAAGTATATCGGTATCGCTATTCGGGCAGGCTCCGCTACATCAAAGCAGTAGTTAACGTCAACACTGACAGAAGTCATGGCGTCAGGATTGCGACTCTTCTCGAAGTCTAACAGATATCGAGTGTGACGAGCGTGACGAGCGTCCTCCTTGTTACAAGGGCTGCCTCGGTTCCACTTCGTCTCTATGCTATCGTCAGAAAACAGGGGCCGCATGCCCCTGTCAAGAAAGACATAATGCCATATTTCGTATCGTATCTCAGGAGGGAGGTATGAGAACTGAGGAAATGTGTTCGGGTAAGATGATTTCGTAGTATCTGGCGACATGATAACTGTAGTCTTTAGATGTAGGACCAAGGCATGAGATCTTAAACTGCGATGGATATGGCTTCCTGCCCCGTAACTATTGATGCTGAGATGAATCCAGCTGCCGGTCCCATAGCTATTTATTGGCGCTGAAATAACATACGATTTCTGTTAGTTGGGTATCCTGATGTTGACGTTGTGTGGTGCCATTTCCATCTCTCTGCAACATCCAATCCAGCCTTACCCTTCTCATTTACCATTCTGCGCTTGTCAACGTTATTATATCTGGCATTCGTTCCTTTTTTACTCGTCGCCGCCCTCTCTTTGCCTACCGCTGATGCAGACCTCTCTCTGCGTCACGCCATCACCACCTCTCCGCCGCCCTACCTCCTAGCTCCGCGGGTGGCAGCGCCGATGGGTGCCTCAATTCCATGCCAAACTCAGGCCAAGAAGAAGTGTTGCTGCACCGCACACAGGCATGGGATTATGTAGTAGTTGTCGACGGAGTTGTGTAGCCGGTTGCAGAAAGGGGGGAGAAGCGGGTGCTACGGAAACGGGCCGTGGCTGTAAAGGACGGTACGATGCACTGGCGGAGGAATTTGAGTAGGAAGAGGGTCTATTATCAGATATATTTCTGATAAATTCACTCTTGAGACAATCAAACACCTGTTCCTATTCAGCTGTATCATGACTACACACTTGACAGCGAGTTTGGTTCTCCTAGCACCTGTAGTAACCATGGTTCCATCTCATGCTAAAATCAAAAATTACAATCTTCCGTTGTCTCGTCACAATGGCATCATCATCCCCGGAACCCCAGAAACCCCAGACCTCGGAACCCCAGAACCCCAGAACCCTTCGTAACCCCACGGGGTGCACTAAACAGACAGCACGAACCAAATTAAGGCACAGCGAATAATTTTTAATCATAATATTCTAGACCTAAGAGGATCTAAAGATGGAAAAATATGCAAGATGTCCTGTAACCCAAAAACTCCAGCCCAGGATATCCAAACGAAACTATGCAGTACACTCCCAGTAAAGGTTACAACAATGCTGTTACAAACCCTATACATCGTAGTAATACAACGCCTGTATCATGCAGACATAAAGTCTATTCATCAGTTGTACAAGCCTCTATCCCCACGTAACACACAACACCATCTATTGCTGAAGGTGTGCAGGCATGTCGTTTGCCGGCAGGGGATGTTGAGGCAGCGAATCCTCGCCACCAACCTTGTTCCCCAGCACGCCGTTGCCCTCAACCTGCTGCGCATTCGCCTCCTCATCGCGATTGCGCTTCTCGACCTTGCGTCCACCGCGCGCAAGGTGCATGTTATCGCTGCCCGCGAGCTCGCGCTCGATCATCTCGCTCGTCCACTTGCTCGACTTGAGCGGTGGCACGTGGATGAGGTACATGGTGTCGACCTCCTCGATGGTGCGGGTGGCAGACTCGATGAGGAAGAAGTAGACGATGGCTACACCGACCAGGTTGCAGCCGGCGAAGACGTAGCCGTAGCTGAAGTCGATGGAGCCGGTGATGAAGGGGGAGAAGAAACCGAGGAGGAAGTTCCAGATCCAGTTGGAGGCCGTGGCGAGGGCCATGGCGTTGGCACGGTAGCGGTAGGGGAACATCTCGGAGTTGACGGCCCAGATCATGGGACCCCAGGTGGATGCGAAACCGCAGATGAACAGGCATGCGAAGACAATCAGGACGGTTCCGAAGGTCTTGGCATCGTTGCTACCTTCCATTGCTGGCTGGAACTTGAAGTGTCCGATGGAGGCGAAGACCATGAAGCACATGAACATCCACAAGCCACCAGTGATAAGACACTTACGACGTCCGAAGTGCTCAACGAAGTAGAGACCGAAGAATGTTGCGCCGACGTTGACACCACCCAGAATCATGGCAGTGACGAAAGAGTTGGAAAGTCCGACACCAGCAAAGATAGTGGTGCCGTAGTAGAAGAAGTAGTTGGCACCGGTCAATTGCTGGAACATCTGCAGAGCCATGGCGAGCACAGTACGGTATCCCATACGAGGACCGGTGAAAACTTCGTACCAGGCGTGCGATCCCTGAGATGCGCGGATGTTGGCGTTAATCTCGGCAGTCTCGAGGGCGATGGCGCGGTGGTTGACGGGAACACCGTAGAACTTCTGCATCGTGTTGAAGGCGCGCTTGTGCTGGCCCTTTTTGATGTCGTAACGGGGAGACTCAGGCAGCATGAACATTCCAATGCAGAGGATGAGAGCCCAGAGGTATCCAATGGCCATGGGAATGCGGTAAGAGCCAGTATCAGTGCGAGACTCAGTGCCGTAATTGATACAGTTGGATGTAAAGATACCGATGGTGATGAACAATTGGTAGGAGCAGACGACAGCTCCACGAACCTGCTTGGGAGTCGACTCGGACATGTAGAGTGGGACGAGGACCGACAGAGAACCGACACCAAGACCAGCAACCCATCTGCCCATCGCAATACCAACCCATTGTCCCTCGGCGACAGCAATCTGGATGGTAACGCCAATGCAGAAGATGAGACACCACCAAGGGATTGAGCCTCGGCGTCCAATTCTATCTGCGAGCGGTGCCGCAAGCAGGGCTCCGATGGCAGTTCCGATACTCAGAAGAGCGACAATGAGACCCGATCGCACATTCGAGAAAAAGAGCTTTCCGTCACTGTTTGTCTCTCCGAAGCGCTCCAAGAAGACCTGCATCTCGAGGAATCCGGAGATTTGTCCCGTATCGTAACCGAAAATGAAACCACCCATCGCAGCAATGACAGCCATTATCGCGGTCCTGAAGGTCACGCGTGGTACCTTGCCATCGTCGAGATTCGGGTTGTTCATGATGGTCTCAGGGTCGTCTGTGTTTGTATCGAAGCCGACGTTGCCAACGCCGTTCTCCGTCTCTTTGATTCCTGGTTCCGAGGACGTCCTTCCAGACGTGTCGAGCCCATTGCTCGACGCCTTATGGCCCTTCACTTTGTCGAGGAGGCCCATGATGAAGGGTTTCCGACAAGTTTTGTTTTCGTTAGTATTTTGTGAAATAAAAATTGGTTGGAAGAATAATTTGGGGGCTTAGAGGGAAGGTATAAGAAGTCATGGGGGAGAGTGGGACGAGACAGATTTTCGTTTTTAAATGGAGATGGCGGATGGGGCGGGTTCAGGTGGGGGATATCTGAAAAAGTGAGAACTCAGTGGGTATGACATCATGCGAGACCCAGACCACGCTCGGCTCGGCGTGAACATTGCAACGCGGCAACCCATTGGGTCGGCAGCACCGCTTAGTCAGCTGAACCTGCTTTTGTAAAGCGTCGGTGGCGCATGGCACAGGGTGGCACGGGGTGCATGGTAGTGGCATTGGTAGTAGAAGAAACTTCCACCATAACCTGTACTTTGGGATATACGACGTCAGTGGTCGTCAGAGCGGCAGAGGCTGAAAGCATCATGACGGCTCGAGGCTGAGTCCGAGGGGGTTGCTTGGGTTGAACCTGAGTTTGGACCTGGGGATGGCGCGGGGTGGTGAGAACATGGAGATCGAGGAGAAGTTGGAGATTGCTGGGGATGTTGGGGAGATGGTGTGGAGAGGGATTTTTGGACTCGACTTTTTCGGAGATTCGGCGAGTTGATTTGGAGAAACAGTTGGAGTAAGGGGAGTAAGAGATGGGGATGGGCGGCGAGTCTCCATATATCCCCATTTAAGACCCATAAACCACGGAGAATCTCAGTGTGTCTCGGCGGCATTGTGGTTCACCACTCCACCGCCCTGCGCCGACAGTCTGGCCGAGGGATTGGCGGCACTTGACTCGGGTGAATCACGTGACCATCCAATAATCCACGATAATTCGTTTGTTTGTTTGCAGCCAAGACCGCGCGACTCTTGCAAAACAGAATACGAGAAAATGTGCAAACGGAACACGACTGAACTTGCAAATTTGAGACCACAACGAGAAAAGAAAAATTGTCCGCCAATTACCTAAGACATTTTTCAAATATCCAGTTTCACCACTTGGCAGGGCAAAGATATTTGTCCGTCGGGAGGAATCATCGGGAGTGTACTCGCATATCTCTCGCTCAACTCAGACAGTGATGCAGTCACGTGAAACTTGCATTTATCCAGACATCGCAGGAGTAGTTTTTGAATAACCACCAATTACCGTGCATATAGAGTGTTTACGGTTTGATATAACCCGACCACCTTGATATAACCCGATCACCTCATGCATAATCACGATCGAGTCCATTTACCCGCTTCTAGAATATCAATTGCATGCCTTTGTAATCTGTTTGGTGCATGCCATGTTTACTTATCAGTAAGATCCCAGCAACACGTGATAATTGTATTTATCCTATTCGCCTCCAACCCCACTTGTATATTTTATACATCACGTGATATTCTGTTATCCGGAGCCTCCGAGACACCCCACAGGAACCCCCCACTCCCGTTTCTGTCGAGCACGTGTTCTCTAGCAACTAAAATCCACCTCGGTCCCCACTGTCCCTTCTGTCCCTTTTACTGTTTCTACTACTGTACTCTACTGTACATATGCGGACTTGCGGACTACTCCAGTGTATACGGACCACGTGATTTTCGCTAATTACCCGCGTCTACGACCCTTGACACCCGCCTGCCGCTTAAACTCTTGTTACAACCACTATGTACTCTATACATAGCCATTATATACAGTCGAGAACTTCTCCCTTATATCCTCTATAGCCTCCATCTCTTCCTCATAACCCCCCAAATTTCCTCTATATTCTTCCAATCTTCCTATCTTCATCTTCTAAACTCCCCTTTCCCCTCCCACCTTAATTCTTATCCTATCTATATCTCCTCGGACTCTCCTTGTACCTTCCTTGGTATCTCCAATTAGCGCTGCTCTCATTGGAGGAATATTGATACAGCGACACCTACTAGCCGCAACCCCATAGTCTTGCCCCCTCTCAGATCCCCGGACTTTTCAGCTTGCGACTTTCCGTCCGCTCCTCACTCGCTGTTTCCAAGACCAACTTTGTCTATTTGCCGATACTCTGGATAAGGGAAACTCGGGAATCTCTCCTCAGATGGACAGTCTCCCACCAACTATACCGAGTCTTGCAAGGCGTCCGGCAAAATTCCTCTACTTCCTCCCTGTCTTGGCCTGCGTCCATTGAGATAAGCCGTGATTACCAGCACACGCGCAGCTAGTCCCACGAAAAGGCATCAGCCTGAGTCTCCATCTGGATCATGCGCCAGAACGTTGCGCATCTTCAACTTTCTAGAGTTCGCATCGGATAATTCCTCCCCCAAACCTTCTCGGTGGTGTCCGCAACTGTAACACTACAAACTCTAAAAACCGCTACCGGCCAGCAGTCCATTGGCCCCCGACCAAACCCGGCTAAATTCCCAGGAGGAACTTGGAGCGGCGATTGCAATGCTCGATTTTGCCGTGCGAATCCCAAAATAACCTCTCGACACTCTTCTGACGGCGTGTCACCTCCCGCTGCTAATACATGGCCAGCGTCTTGGGGACGTCAACAGATCTCCAACCCACTCCCATGGCGACGAAGCCGCTCCAGGCAGTCGTGCTACCGACACCAGTGCCTCCCGCCATCGCAAATGGAGTCGCCAACGGAGAGAAGGCGGGAGGAGGCGATACCAGGACCGTGATAATCGTGCATGGCCAGGGACAGGAAGGCATCGTGTCCGTCTTCGCCGACGTCCTCGGGAAGCCGTTCAGGCTCGCGACCAGCTTCAGGTCCGTCGCGGACGCGGGGCAGGGCACAGTGATCGGACTGAGAGCTGACGACGCAAAGGTGGACATACATGAGAGGGATAGAGGCAGGATTGTGGCAATACATACGCACTGCGTGAATCTGGGGATGCCCCCTGATTTGGAGCTGTCTAGGGAATGCGACTACGAGTTTCTATACACGGAGAAGCCGTTTTTCAGGAGAGACCTGTCACGCTTCATCTCGTTCACACTTGGCCAGATCAACCACCACGAGGCGCTTATTACGAAACCTAGAACATATTTTATCTCGACGACCTTCCCTGACGTGCGGACGGCGCTGCCGAATCTCGACATCCTCACCGTGGGATCCGACGCCGTCGAATTACGTGTAGATCTATTGAAGGAGCCATTGGCAGACGGGACGTTCAGCTCGGTGCCGAGCATCAGCTATGTGGGAGAACAGGTCATGCTACTGAGGCAGCGTACGGAGCTACCCATAATATTCACGACGAGGTGTACAAAAGAGAATGGCAAGTTCCCCATGGAGAATCCGCAGCTGTTTTACGAGTACCTTTACCGAGCCGTGCAGTGGGGCGTCGAGTATATCGACGTCGAGATCTGGCTGCCGGAGGAAATCCGACGGAGCTTATATGAGAAGCGTGGGAACAGCAAGATCATCAGCGCCTTCCACGACTTCTCAGGTGCCTTCCGCTGGCCGTCGGAACGAGCCCAGGAGATTTTCCGGGACAGCAGGCGATACGGTGACATCGTGAAGATGATAACCGTTATCAACGACGTGTCGGAGAACTATGAGCTCGAGTACTTCCGCTCCCAGATCCGTGCCAACAACCCCTCCGGCCCGGCCCTCTCGGCCGTCAATATGGGCCGCCTCGGCCAGATCTCACGTGCCTTCAACACTGTCTTCTCACCCATCACTCACCCCCTCCTCCCTATCGTGGCCGCCCCCGGCCAGATGTCGGCCGCTGAGATCAACGGCGCCCTCGCCACCATGTCCCAGCTCCCCCGCAAGACAATTTTCGCCATAACCTCCCGCCCCAGCGCCCAAACCGCATTCTTTGAGAAATGCTTCAACGAACTCGGGCTCACGCATCGCCTCTCAGCCGTCGACCGCGGACCAAAGGGTAACATCGAGTCCTTCTGCTCGCAACCCGACTTCGGCGGCGCGTACCTCAACCCCCCCATCGCAGCCGCACAGGCCTACATCCCACAGCTCTCCGACGCCGCCCGCGCCATCGGCGCAATCGACACCATCACCGCGCACGCCACGGCCGCCGGTTCCCAACTCATCGGCGACAATGCGATGTGGAAAGGCATCCGCGCGACGCTGACACGGGACTTCGCACCCGCCGCGTACCGCGGGCGCGCAGCCATAGTAGTCGCCTCCTCCGCGGACGATGCCTCGACGGCGGTGTTCGCGCTGCGCTCGCTCAACGTCGGGACGATCTACACGGTCGGATTCCGGGCTGGGGAGAGCGCGCCGGGTGCCGCGGGGCTGTGGCAGGGCAGCGAGGCGTTCACGGGTGTGGAGAGCGTGCAGCGCGTTGAGATGCCCGTTGTTGTCGTGTCGGCGCTTCCGCCGTCGCGGAGCCACCTCGTGCAGCCCCTGCTTCGGCATTTTGGGGCGTGGCCGGGCGCGCGGCGTGCGGCGGGCAAGGCGGCGGAGAGCGGGAGTGGGAGGATCTTTGTGGATTTGGCGAGTGGCCCGAGGAAGGGTGATCCGAGGGTTGTGGCGGAGGCGTGTGGGTGGACTTGTTATGGGGTTGCGGATACGGGGGCGTTTGCGACGGTGGAGGTGTTGAGGTTGTTGGTTGGGCAGAATGTGCCGTATAGCTTTGTGAGGTTGGCGAGTGGGCGGAGCTTGTCGTAGGGGTGTGGGATTGTTGAAGGGGGAAGGGGAAGGGGATTACAGTATGTCACCAATACGTGCGCGCACGGGACTGGAGGGTGGTGGATGGCGGGTATGGAGGGAGAGCGGGTGGACGTGGTCTACGTATCCAAGCATACTCGGCATTCGTTCTCCCCGCCATCCCCGCCCTTTACTGCCGCCAAACCCCACCGGCCGCCGTGAGCATGGTATCTCGGCGGCCCGGGCGACGCCATCTCACCATCCATATCCTTCTCCTGTCCGTATTTGTTTTGTTGTTTTGTCTATGTTCGGTTTGGGGGCGGCGGGTTGGGGGGGATCATTTAGATGTGTGGTGCGGTATATCGATTTGGTGGGTGTGCGGTTTATCTAGATAATAAGATTTTTCTTGCCGCCCTGTTGGCCTGTTGGTCTGTTGGCTGTCCTGTGTGTGTTTGTCGAGGAGAAGCAGAAGGGATTGGAGGGAAGCCTTGGGTATATCATGTCGAACCATTGTGGCTTGTCTTGTTATTGTGGTTCGAGTTTCTCTGCTTTGTTCCTGCGTCTCTGTCAGTTGCGGTGAGTCTGCTTTACTTACCTTTCTCATCTCTCCCAGTCTTTCGCTTCTCTTCAGCTCTCCTCACCCCTATCCTCGCCATCAACAGGCTTGCGTGCTCTCTACCGCCCATCCTCACCTCACCTCACCTCACCTCACACATCCCCGTCCAGCTTTCGCCGGCGATCCCTTCCCTCTCCGCCCAGCACAGCACCGCAGTGAACGCCTCCTTCACCGCAGCTGCCCGAGACAACGCTCGCCCGGCGGTCAGCCATTCAGCCTACACGCCACGGCGGCGCCACAGGCACAGCTTCAGGAAAATTTACAGCGCCAAAGTGGCAGAGCGATACGTCCAAACCCCCGCACGGAGCGCACCCAACTCCTCCAGCCAGCTAACCACCGATACCTCCGCGGGCAACCACGGCCCTGACTCGCACACGCACCTCGTCCCATCCCCCCCGGTGCATTATCGGGCCAGGAACCGCGGTAGAACATTCTCCCCCTTCCATCTCCCATTCCCCCTCCCTCACCATCCC
>JPJR01001249.1:0-42660 GCA_000750675.1 Pseudogymnoascus sp. VKM F-3808 | reverse complement strand
GACTAGGCGCAGAGCCGAAATTCAAGCTTGACTTCCCTGTGGGAGTGGACCCGGACCCGCCCCGTGTAGCCCCGCCGCCCCGCCCTCACTCTTCTTCGCCGGTTTCTTTCAGGTCCCGTGGAGGGTTTGAGTGCGTGCGCTGGCGGCGGGGAGGGGGTGCGGTAGATGGGGATGTGCGGTGGGAGATGGGCGGTGGGAAGGGTGGGAGATGGGCAGGTAGGGTTGAGGGGGGTTGGTTTGCTTACAGAGTGAGTACAGCTAACTGATACTAGGGGATTGGGGATTGGGAATTGAACGGGGGAGGGAGGTTGCCAATTGAGCGACCCACCATAGAAGGATTGCGCGGTGTCGTGATCAACCGCTGCTCATCGTCCTGCGCGCGTCCTGCAGCGTCTGCATCCCCCACTCTGTCGGGTGGACGCGTCGAGAAGGTATCGTGGGTTATCAATCGCGATGCCTCAGCAAAGGCAAAAACGGCAACGCAAGGGCAACGGCACCGGCATCAGCTCTCCTCCATCCACGTACGGAGTACTGTGCTCTCCTCCCCCACTCTCCCCCATCAAGCATCAATCCGCCCCAAGTCGGCGTCTATCAAACGGTCGGTCGCAGGTCCATATCCCCACTCCTCCCGGCACGTGCACGCGCACATGCACGCTTCCGGTCTCAGAATAGAAACGGGGAGGACGGCAAGGGGAGCGGAGTGTGCAGAAGCCACAGTCCAGAAACAGAACAGACGATCCCAAAGGCGCGCTCACGATCAAAAGAAAGCAGAAGAGCAGAAAAAAAAAGAGTGCCCCCACACTCTCCCTCTTCTTCCGAACACAGGATCTCCACTACAGCTTCGAGATACCGCGTTTGTACACGATGCCGGTGGACTTGTCCGCCCCTCTCCGCAAGAGCGATGCCCTTAGCACAACCCCTAGCCCCGTAGCACGCCCCACGGCTTTTGATTTCGCCGGTCTAGAATGCTGCATTGGAGGATTAGCCTTCGGCGGCGCGTCGGTGAGGGGCCACGCTTACAGCTGTGTGCGTTGTGTCGAGGGAAAGGCTAACGCGATGGTGTGAGTAAGTGAGCGACACCACCGCGCGAACTTTTTTTTTTCTCCGGCCAGCTGGTGTATGCGTGTGGGTGAGAGTGGAGTGATAGGCCAGGCAGGCACGTGCCGGATGCACCAAGGGGAGTGTTCTAGAGAGACCCGCTGCTAGGGAGATTCCCCACCTGGTACTTGGTCGCTGCAAGGAGAAGGTACGGGGGTACTTCTTGACGACGACAGTACGTAGGTGGCCTTGGGACGGACTTGCCACAATCCGGAAAATTAGAGGGATCGTCGGGGAGGAAGAGGGAGAGAGAGGTGAGGATGGGCGTGTTGGGGGCATGGGGGAGGAGGGAAGCAGGGCAGAAGAGAGCGAAGGGTGGATTATTCCACAGGGTGTTTACTTCAGAACACTGTATGGAGGAGTGTTCGGTGTCGATTGTTCCAAGTATGAGGGAGGGCCAAGTATGGGGGAGGGCGGGGGTTGCAGGTTGTTGGCTGGGCGTAGTTACTCTTGCTGGGCATTGCTGGGCGGACAGTCTGTGGTATTTCTGCGTATCTGCACGGCTTACCATATGGGATGAAGTGGTGGTGGATTGGCCTGTGCTGGTCTAAGAATATGTCTAATATGTCTGATACTGCAGTAGTGTATGGCTGATGTATGTCTATCTGGCCGCATGTCTATCATGGATATGGCTTACAGTATGCTGTCTGGCACTTGAAATGGGATTGTATATGGAATTGTGTTACTCTCTCTTGTCATTTTCTGGCACCGCAGTACCCTTCTCCATGTACTGTACATGCTTCACCCCACTAAAGATACATGCTCGTCTGCGGGTTCTCTCTCCCAAGCTACTGTACTCTTAACTTGACTCCCCACTTCTGGTACTAATGCTAGTACTGCTAGTAGCAAGTACCTGCAATAACTGCAACTAATAGCACATTAGTCTGTACGCGCACCTCGCTCTGCTCGCTCTCGCCCTTCATGTTTCTTGTCTCTTTTGTCTATCCCTCGCTCATCCTCGCCCATCTCTGTCCCGATCATCCCTTTTTCTTCCCCGATCACGCTCTTCCAACGCTCTCCCACACACGCTTGCACCCACACTACACACCCACACTTACTATAGTGTACACCCACCACACACCCATCAACCCTTACATCGGCCTCTAAAGAGCGACACTACTAACTAAACCAACTAAATCACACTTAACCACCTTCTCCGCCGGGAAAACCTCACACACACACATGATGCACACCTGATGTGGCTATGCAATGCTAAAAGCAACCTCCTAGTTCGTACTATCCTGTACTAACCAAGTATCCGGTAAGTACCACAGCCCCGCACTTCCTCCTAGTTTTGCACCATTTAGCCACCCTTTTCCTACCCCTATACTTTTGACTACTAACCAACCTCTACATACTCTCTACCATGACTCTACTCTAACTCTACCTATAGTAACCTACCGGACTCTTGGTGTAATTTGAGAACCACACTTCTTCTCTCTCCCACACTCACCCGAGGAACTTCCTCCGTCGCCAGAACTCGGCCCTGGTTGCATGTACCTTTATCTCCGCAGGAGGGGTTGGAGGGGAAGTGCATACCTCACCACTACAATCTGTACCAACAACGCTCTTTCTTCTACTGCTGGTCCTCCAACTACTGCTCCTGCCACCTCCACCTCCACCCACACTACTCGCACTACTCACACTACTTACACTACTCCTGCACTGACTCGGACAATATCATCCGCTGCCCTTCTACTCCCCAGATCCCCTCATCATCTTCCTCTCCTCTCTCATTCTTCTGAACAACTCTCCTCCCAAACCAAACTTCACTCTCACCACCAACTTTACCACCACAATCACCCTGCTTCTCACCAGCCAATCCTCCTCCCAACGACGAGATTAATACCATCAGCTCTCCGAAACACCTCACGTTCAGCGGTCAACTGGCACCTCGTTGCCACCCGCTCCAATCCCTCTCCACGCCGACGCCTCCTCTCAATCAACCCCCTCCACCAACGCCACAACGCCATGAGCACAACCGTGACGAGGTCTAACTCCTCCACCATGACGGTGCAGTTGCCGACCGCGTCACAATCCCTGCTCCAACCTTTGATGCACTCCCTCAAAGTCTCCGAGCCCCCAAAAGTTGCCGCCGAGCACATTGAGAACGTGGAGGACAGCAGCAATGTCCGCGGCTCCAATGACCCGCCAAAGGACAATGAGATGGACAAGGAGTGGTTCGTTGGTAGCATAGATCAGGGCACCACGTCGTCGCGTTTCCTCATTTTCAACAGCCAGGGCGAGCCAGTGGCGAGTCACCAGATTGAGTTTGAGAATAAATACCCACGTTCTGGGTAAGTAGTTGACTTTCCTCCCCTATTTACTGTGTTGTCGTCAGTGACTAATGCCCCAATTCAGATGGCAAGAACATGATCCCCTTGAGTTGGTCTCCTCGGTGCACGACTGCATTGAGGAGGCGACTGAGGACTTCATCGATCTGGGTTACAAGTCCAAGCAGATCAGGGCTATCGGTATCACAAACCAGCGTGAGACGACAGTATGCTGGGACAAGAACACAGGCGAGCCGTTGTACAACGCCATTGTGTGGCCCGACACCAGGACCAAGAGTTTGGTGCGTGAGCTGAAGAACCGCAAGGGGTCCGACAAGCTGCGTGACCTGTGCGGTCTGCCATTGTCCACCTACCCATCCAGTGTGAAGCTGTTGTGGATGTACCGCAACATCCCCGCCATCCGCAAGGCCTACGACGAGTCGCGACTCGCCTTCGGCACCGTGGACACCTGGCTCATTTACCGCCTCAACGGCGCGACCCAGAACAACATCCACGTCACCGACACCAGCAATGCCTCGCGTACCATGTTCATGAACATCCACACTTGCCAGTACGATGACCAACTCCTCGACTTCTTCCAAATCGACCAAAAGAACGTGACCCTCCCCAAGATCGTTTCATCCTCCGAAAAGGACGCCTTCGGCCAGCTCGTCGGTGGTGTGCTTAAGGGCACCCGCATCACGGGCTGCGTTGGTGACCAGTCTGCCGCACTTGTCGGCCAGTGCGCCTTCAACGAGGGTGAGGCCAAGAACACCTACGGAACTGGTTGTTTCCTCCTCTACAACGTGGGCTCCAAGCCCGTCATCTCCCAACACGGCCTCCTCGCAACCGTCGGCTACCACCTCGGCGAGAAGGCAACCTACGCGCTCGAGGGTTCCGTCGCCGTGGCCGGTTCCGGTGTCAAGTTCCTCGAGAACAACATGAAGTTCATTGAGAAGTCGTCCGAAGTCGAGAAGCTCGCCCTCACCGTTGACGACAACGGCGGCGTCGTCTTCGTCACTGCCTTCTCCGGTCTCTTCGCCCCATACTGGATCGACGACGCCAAGGGAACCATCTTCGGTATCACCGCGCACACCCAACGTGGCCATATCGCCCGCGCTACCCTCGAGGCGACGTGCTACCAGACTGCTGCCATCTTGGCGGCTATGCACGCCGATTCCGGCAAGGAGCTGAAGAACCTCGCTGTTGACGGTGGTATGTCCGAGTCGGACCTTACCATGCAGACGCAGGCGGATGTGAGCGGTATCCCGGTCGAGCGGCCGGCGATGCGTGAGACTACTGCGTTGGGCGCGGCCATTGCGGCTGGATTGGCAGTGGGTGCGTGGAAGTCGACGGACGAGTTGAGGGGGTGGAGGGGACGTGGAAAGAGGACGTTCACACCCAAGGTTGAGGCGGCGCAGAGGAAGCGGGGAGTGAAGCGGTGGGAGAAGGCCGTGGAGATGTGCAGAGGCTGGGTAGAGGAGGATGAGGCTGAGGGCAGCGGTGGCGAAGAGGAGGACGAGGATGAGGGCAAGAAGGAGGAGGTGCAGGGAAAGAAGGAGCAGGAAGCTGCTGCGTCTGAGGCGGTGAAGCAGGCGGCCGGATCGGAGAAGAAGGATGCCGAGAGGAAAACGAACGAGCGCGCTGATGAGGGCGGTGGTGGCGCGAGCTCCAGCGCTTAGACGAGCGGGGATTCTGGGAACGACGAAGGACGACATTTACATCATATCATCAGACATTTATACATCGCATATACATCGCATATACATCGCATATATTAGATGGCATGGGTATATATACCACCACCACCTCAATATGAAGAGGCAGAGTGGTTCGCGGGGCAGGTGGGGAACACATATTACGGGGCTTGGGGATTGGAATGAGCGAGCGTTGTTGTTGGATACTCTTTATATATAGCGGGCAGTCGGGGTTGGTTGCGAAAGGGGCCGGGGGGGGATTAAGGGATCTGAGGGTTTTTTGGATGAGTGATTGGCGTTACATTCGCTTTTTTACGGTTTTAATTTATGATAATTTTTGGATGTGTTATATGAGGGGTTTTCAGCTATTTTTTAATACAAAACTGATATAATAATAATCTCTCTTGCTTCCTCTGGTCTCTTGTGATGACATCTGTTAATAGCTTAATTAGCTCGTAATATTAAGAAGATATTATTTAAGATGCTTACTTTTCAGAACTTATAACTCTTGGTACAAGCTATAAAACTGCCGGTCAGTTACCATATCAGAGCCTATATACGGGTAATTCCGGCATATGTCCGCGACGTATGATTTTTGTTTAAATACCCTGCTATTTCATTTAGCCTTCGGCTTTAACTCAGGACTTTTGCTCAATTCGGCTTCTTATATATTATTTGAACGGGGCTCGCGGTCCGACCTACAGAGTTGCATGGGATTGCATGGGCCCAATGACAAGATGTGAAACCTGTCCAACCATGTTGAAAGCATGGCGCGGGCGAACATATGGGTATATTAAGATTTAGACTATTCTTTCCCGTTATTTCGGTGTTGCTTTTAACCTTCCCCGCAATCTGTGAGCTTGTCTGTCGATCATGTAGAGTGGTTATGGGGATGATGTGCCGGGCGGAGTCCTACAGTCTGGGGTAATCTCTTTCTGGTAGGATATATAAGTGCCCCCTTTCAGATTATGAGAACAAGACTCTGAGGCACGCAAGAGCAGTCGTCCTGTTCCTTCCCCCCACTCATCCAACGCTACTATCTACACTCTTCTCTCAATTGAGTCCTTACCATGGCTCCTCGCACATCTACTCTCGCAATAGCCTCAGCGCTGCTACACACACTCGCTCTAGCCCAACAGGCTCCAACTCCAGATGCCATCAAACAGCTCCCAACATACACATGCACTCTAGCCGACGGCTGCACTGAGCAGCTTACCAACGTCGTCTTCGCCTGGCCATACCACTGGATGCATACCGTCGACGGTTACGACTCCTGCACCACCTCGTCCGGGGACCTGAACTCCACCCTCTGCGGCACCGCAGAGGACTGCTTCAATAACTGCGAACTCGCGCCTGGAGACTACGAAGGGCTAGGCATCAGTACGGATGGGAACGCAATAACGCTATACCAGTACCGCAACAACAGCGGCTCGATAGAGAATAAATCACCCAACGTCATGCTCCTCGATCCCGCGGGGGAGAACTACGTGAACGTCCAGCTCCTAGGCCAAGAATTCAGTTTCGACGTCGATATCTCGCTCCTCCCCTGCGGCGAAAACGGCGCGCTGTTTCTCTCAGAAATGGACTTCACGGGTGGGAGGAGCGAGTATAACCCCGCTGGGGCGAGCTATGGGTTTGGCGGCTGCTCGGCACAGTGTAGTGTCGGCCCGTATTTTAATGGGGAGGTTAATACGGAGGGGTTGGGGGCGTGTTGTCATGAGATGGATCTTTGGGAAGCTAATGCTATGGCTACGGTGTATACACCGCATCCTTGTGCTGTTGAGGGGATCTATGGATGCACGGGTGATGAATGTGGCGACGACGGGGTTTGTGCCAAGGCGGGGTGTGGATGGAATTCTTATCAGCAAGGTGATAAAACTTTCTATGGCCCGGGCCTGGTTGTTGATACCAGCCATACATTCACTGTGACCACTCAGTTCATCACCGACGACGGCACGTCGAACGGTACACTCACTGAGATCCGCCGGTCTTACACCCAAGACGGCGTCGTCTACCCTAACCCCGCGTCGAGCAGCAACAGCGAGCTAAACTCCATCACCGCGGACTTCTGCAGTGCCGACAACGACTTCGGGGGTCTGGCAGCACATGGAAAAGCTTTGGGGAGGGGGATGGTGCTCATCTTTAGTCTGTGGCAGGACGCAGGCGGGTTTATGAATTGGCTCGATAGCGAGACTGCGGGGCCTTGCAGTGCCACTGAGGGGGATCCTGCGGTTATTAAGGTTGAGCATCCGGATGCTGCGATTACGTATTCGAATATTAGGTGGGGAGAGATTGGATCGACGAGCGGTGCTGCGGGGTCAGTTTAGACTCGGGGCGGAGGAGGTGGCTGCACATTTCTGAGCTCTGGTACTATCAGTCCGTGTTGTGTTGGAGAAGTTTATGATTCCAGAGATGAAAAATCGGAGGTCGATTCCCGTAACTATTGTATATAGAGCGGATGATAACTCGCTGACTTGGTGTTGTTTCTCCTCAAGGGAAGTCGGAGGGCTGTGGTCCGCTGTCTATTTTAAGTTTAGTGCGAGCGGCACTCTGCCCGCTGGAGGCAGGGAGGTCATAGCCTAATCTAACCACCATTCTACGCTTGCATTTGTAGTAATATAGAGAGATGGTAGATTTAATGGCCGGCCATGAGAAACTATAACGGCTAGAACAACTCTCCTCCTGCTCTGCTTGAATAATAGAACCTATATTGCTGGCTCCCTATTAATGGAGCGGCAGGAGCTAAATAGATCAGAGGCGACGTATATTGAGGTGTATATTAGGCTCAAAATAAGCTTTGCGGCGTCCTCATTCCGAGGCAAGGCCTTATATCAATAGCCCACACATATACAGCTCCCCTGCCGCGTACTCTCCTTCTGTTCCCACACTGTACCCGAAACTAGTAGGTTCTACGGCAGATGCAAATATGTAGTCTTGTGTGTGGCCTTGCTCCGGTGGGAAAGGGTTGGTATGCGGGGTAGCTCCTTGCTACCCCGCCCCCCTCCCTCCTGACAGGATTGTAACTACCCCCTACTCTTACTTCCTCACCGCACCCAAGTTAGGCAGGATGACGTTCGGTTTTGGTGAGCGATCTTGTCCAGGAATTGGCAATATTATATTATACCGGGTCGTTCTAATCGTACCGAAGGTGGGGGAGTTGGGTGGGGGATAGTATACAGTATGCAACCCAACTCACTTAGATATTGGGATCGGCGAATTTTAGTAGGGAACCGAGCTTTCTACCCCGGATGTGTGCGGTGGGCAATGATCTCCTCTGCTATCTTCTATGGCCCATCCTCCGCTTTATCCGCTTTTGATTAGTCTCTCGGGGAGCATACTGCGATGGTTCGGCCATATTCATAGCCGACGGGGCGTTGGCGTGGACATTATGCGCGAATGTTTATATACAAGGTGTGCTGCTGCTGTTGACCGATGAAGCCAGTAGCTACATATCTCATTGACAAAATAAAATACACGGCGGCTGAAACGTCATGCTTTTCCCCGCGACATTAACTTTTCTGGCAAGTGTGCCTGCCACTCTGGCGCTTGTGGAACATAATGGAGTTGTAAGTTTTCTGGGATTCTTCAACGATATTTATTAGATGCAACTTAAAAGAGCAAGTGCTAATAGTATCCAGGGAAAACTGCCAGCCTTAGGGTGGAACTCCTGGAATGCCTTCTCGTGCGATGTCGATGCCGATAAAATTATGACCGCAGCGAATGAAGTTGTTAATCTTGGTCTGAAAGACGTAGGCTACGAATACATCAACAGTAACCCACCTTGTTTCCCTCTCTAGTGAATCATCTAACACTGTAAAGTCGACGACTGCTGGTCTATTAAAGAAGATGGCCGCGACAACACTACCCACCAGATTATCCCTGATCCCACCAAGTTTCCCGATGGAATTAGTGGTGTTGCAGATAAAATCCACGCTCTCGGCCTTAAAGTAGGCATCTACTCTTCAGCAGGCACTAAGACCTGTGGTGGGTATCCCGCTTCTATCGGATATGAGGATGTGGACGCAGCCACGTTCGCTGCATGGGGTATCGACTACCTCAAGTACGACAACTGTTATGTGCCCGACAACTGGACAGACACATACGTAGGCTGCGTCCCCGACGAAACCAACGGCATCATCCTAGTTAACGGGACCTGCCCCGTGACCAACCTTACCGCGCCTGCCGGCTACGACTGGAGCACCTCTAACACAGCCGAACGATTTCGTATTATGCGTGATGCTCTGCAAGCACAGAGCCGCACCATTCTATTCAGTTTGTGTGAGTGGGGCCAGGCAGGTGTACAATACTGGGGCGCATCTGTAGGTTCATCGTGGCGCATGAGCGGCGACATCACAGCGGACTGGCCTCGCGTCGCGCAGATACTCAATGAGAACTCATTCCTGCTAAACTACGTCGACTTCTGGGGCCATGGCGACGCAGACATGCTCGAAGTCGGCAACGGGGACTTGACAGACGAGGAGAACCGTAGCCATTTTGCGCTGTGGGCTGCGATGAAGAGCCCGCTTATTATTGGAACGGCGCTGGATAAGTTGAGCGCTGCGAACCTGGCGGTTCTGAAGAATAGGTATCTGCTTGCTTTTCACCAGGACGCGAAGCATGGGAAACCTGCGATGCCTTATAAATGGGGAGTTAACCCAGACTGGACGTTCAACGGCACGAATCCAGCGGAATACTGGAGCGGGATGAGTAGCAAAGGGACGCTGGTGCTTGCGTTGAATACACTAGATGTGACTGCAAAGAGAGAGATTAAGTGGAGCGAGGTGCCTCAGCTTGAGCACGGCTGCTCATATGAGGTTGAGGATATCTGGTCGGGGAAGAAGCTGGGGTGTGTTAAGGAGGGTATCTCGAGACAGGTGGTGAGCCATGACACCATTGGATTTTTGGTTGGGAAGAAGTGCGGAGGTCCAGGGAAGTGGTGGTAACCCGCTCAGTAAACGGTAGACACCTAGACAGTAGCCATTATAGGCATTCCTTACAAAATACACTATCCTCTGTCATCCCACCTAATTTAATTTAAATGCAACCTCAGAAAAAGGAAGTTCAGGAGTAGGTAGAAAATTCTTAGGGTAGTAATAGATAATATAAAGGAATGGAACCACATTGGCCACGGCCTTTTGTGCTAAACTACAAACCGCAATTAAAGATACTCGCACCTCCGTGGGCTAGTTCTGTTGCTAACTCGTCCTGTAATTGTTTATGTGCACTTTTTTCATAGTGTGAGAGGGAATGGATTTAATCTCGGGGATGTCTTTACGAATATCTTTTGGTGCCCATGACACCTAGTGAAAGGGCAATAGGCAGGAAGCTTCTGTTGCATCGGTGAGACGGCACCGTGAAGAGGGTTTTATTTTAGTGAGTGTGTGCATGCGCGGGGTATCTTTAATCAAATATACCAATCAAAAAGATTACTATTAGAGTTATATAGACCCCCTTTGCTAAGAGCTCGCCTCTCAAACGTGCCCCCTAGTTAGATTGTGGAAACTTCGGAGCATGTGCCGCCGCAAAGCTGGCACCAGATCGACCCAAATAAACCGAGAAAATAAACCGACAAATATACTACCAGCCCATAGTTGCCGGAAGGTATCAGTCCTTATTAAAATTGGCACAGAAAATGGCATCGCAGGAAAGGAAGTTATCGCACAAAAGGATGATATCGCTGAAGTCATTGTTATAATTCTCACCAGCTCGTAATACATAAGTAGTGCACTGTGTCGCATATTTCTATTATTTTTTCGATTCTTCAGCTTCTTCTCTCAGCTCGTTTCTATCTCTGTTCAGAATGCATCTAGTCCAGCCACTCTTCGCCTGCTTTCTATTGGGCGTCGCCATAGCTTCTCCTATAGAAACCACGACTGATACTCTCACACCCGCTCAGCATCGAAATGCAGCACTAGGTGATTTCACCGAGCTTGACAAGCGTGCCTGGATGAGCTACGGCAACATTGACGGTTCCGCTACCGCAGGGGCAAAAGTCCTCCTGAAGTTCATCCAGTCCCAGTTTGGGTGGCATTACCTCTCAGGCCAGCAAGATCCAACCAGTTTC
This sequence comes from Pseudogymnoascus sp. VKM F-3808, assembly GCA_000750675.1. Taxonomy (NCBI): domain Eukaryota; kingdom Fungi; phylum Ascomycota; class Leotiomycetes; order Thelebolales; family Thelebolaceae; genus Pseudogymnoascus; species Pseudogymnoascus sp. VKM F-3808. Next base: position 31,528 of record JPJR01001249.1, on the reverse strand, counting down.
GCCTGGGTACAGACCCAGATTGGCAAGACTCCCGCAATCCTCGGAAGTGACTTCATCGATTACTCTCCTTCACGCGTAGCGCATGGCACCTCCTCATCGGCCGTCGAAGACGCCATTGCTTTCGACAAGAAGGGAGGCATTAACACCTTCGTCTGGCACTGGAATGCCCCAACCGGCCTCTACGACACCAGCGATCAGCCCTGGTACTCGGGCTTCTATACTGCGGCGACCTCCTTCAACGTGCAAAGCGCACTAAACGAGGGTTCTAATGGCGCTAACTACAAATTGCTCCTCCGCGACATCGACGCCATTGCTGTACAGATCAAGCGCCTCTCCGACGCCAATGTACCCATCCTCTTCCGGCCATTGCATGAGCCGGACGGAGCCTGGTTTTGGTGGGGCGCCCATGGTTCCGGTCCCTTCAAGCAACTCTGGGATCTCATGTATAGCCGTCTAACCAGTTATCACGGCCTGCATAATATGGTGTGGGTGTGCAACACCATGGCGTCTGACTGGTATCCGGGCAATGATAAATGCGATATTGCTACCACTGACATATATGCATCCGCTGGTGACCACAATCCACAAGCTAGCGCCTGGCAGACACTGTACGGGATCACTGGGGGGTCGAGGGTGCTTGCCCTCGCGGAGGTGGGTGTCATTCCTGATCCGGAACTGCAGGCGAGTCAGGATATTCCATGGGCATATTGGGTTACCTGGGCGGGGGATTTTATCTCGGGTGGAAGCTACAATTCGAAGCAGTTCTTGTTTAATGTCTATTCGAATACCAACGTGGCGACAGTGGATGGTGTTACGCAGATTGGGAATTGGAAGAGTACTTAGGGAGTTTGTTATAGATGTTAGATTCGTAGTGGACAGACTGACTTAACTACATATTATGAAATCAGTGGGCGACGTAGATTTATATGCTTAGCTCAAACTTTCTACCTAAGATACGTTCATATAACTGTAGAGACACCGGCAGGTGTCTGTCTAGAAGGTTATGAGAATTAAAGGGACTCGAGTGGGGACTAAATACTTACTGCTGCATGTTTCGTTTTCGTTTTGTCGATTTGATGTATATTTTTACTTTATGCTGTCATAGTGAATATATGATAGGAGGCGGGCAGGGTGACAGCAGTTGTGGTGTTTGTTGTATAAGTAGTTCGCCGTTCTAAGAGGTATTTCCTTAGATAAACATAACTCATCATGCGAACCCGCTACTGCATACTCAGCAGACCTAGAGAACGATTACGCTACAAATAGCATTTACATCATTTTAGTTCTTAATCTGCATCGTCAACTAAAGATGGGGAGCTGAGGTGCTCTTGGTGCAAGGCTTTCTTCGCCCCCAAGCTTCCATCCCGACGTAACGTCAAGGCTGACGCATCTGCCTAATGCACCCAGGGGCCTTGATGATCCCAAACCAGAACCCACTCCAGTTCGAAGTTGTACGTATGACTAGTTATACATCAACTTTCGATCCCATCAGTGATTTTAGTTGATCCACGATACTCATATTACGAACCAAATCTTGCCAAACCCAGGATCAACACCAAGGTTGACAACCACAAACTCGAAGCCATCAGTTGCTTCAGTTCACCCACGATACCCACGCCACAAAACATCTCTAGCAAACTCGGGATCAACACCAAGGCAGACAGCCCAAGTTCAAATCCAAACCGCAGTTTGACGCCATCATTCGTGTCAGATAATCTACGATATCAATACTTCTAACCAAATATTGCCAAATTGAGGCCAACACCATGACCAGACCAGCAACTTATTCCGACCTCCCTCCTGAAATCAGCTACCGTATCCTGGACTTTTTGGACGGCTTCGACGACCTCCTAGCCTTCCTCTGCCTCTTCCCCCACCACGGTTCTACTATTTCCCCCGGGGAAATTAACGCCATGAACAAGAATGAGCAGACACTTCTGCACCTCGCCGCCATAGATGGACATTCGGTGTTGGTAGCTGCCCTCCTCGCCCACCCCTCCCTTATTATCCACCCTAGTATCAACTGCACTGCAGCGCAACGCCACTTAGCCTGCATCTCGATGCTGCAAACGCAATGCCCCGACATGGCTCCCGAGGTCGACCCCAGCGCTATCGAGCTGGTCAATCTCACCCCCCTCATCGCCGCCATTAGACAAGGTCACGTAGCCATGGTTTCTTTGTTGCTAACCCACCCCGCCATTAGTGTCAACCCGTACCCTATCTACAACTATAGCCCGCTCGGAGAAGCCATACGGTATGGACACACCGCCATCGCCGCTATACTCCTCGCGCGCTCCGACATCCAGCCCAACTCGAGCGACGTATATGGCTTCACGCCGCTGTGTCTGGCGGTGAGGTGGGGCCGCACCGCCATCGTGGAGATGCTGTTGCGGCGACCAGATATTGATGTCAATGGCCCGGAGTGTATGAGCATCACGCCGTTGGCGTACAGTGCGCGAGAAGGGAATATCGAGATAATGCGGTTGTTGTTGCAGCAAGAAAACGTGCGCGTCGATCTTTGTGACAAGAATGGGAAGACGCCCCTGATGTACGCAGCGGAGAATGGGAGGATAGAGGAAATGAAGCTGCTCATGGAGCGTGAAGATGCGGATGTGAATGCGCGCAGAATGTTTGGGAAGTCGGCTCTTGCTGCGGCTGCGGAGCCCGGACAAGTTGGTCAAGTTGCTGGTGGGATAGATGTAAATCGGCGAGATGGCAAAGAGGCTACGCCGCTGCTATGCGCGGCGTTTAAGGGCCACTTTGGGGTGCTAGGGGCACTCTTGGAGTGCGAAGAGGTGGATGTGAATGCGCGAAACTGTCATGGAAGATCGGCGTTGGCCCATGGGACGTGAGCAGCGCGAGATGATGCTGTTGCGTTCCTGTTGAAGCGCGCTGATGTGGATGTTAATGAGCCAGATGACGACCGTTGCACACAGTTGGACTTGGCGCTGGATGTTGAAAACAAGGTTGGTATTGCCCCGATGGTGACAAGGACTGCGCATTTTTTGTTTTAAAGTTGGTGATGGGCCACCGTGGCGTGAAGGGTGAAGATATTAAGGAAGACTTGGATGAATTGACAAGTTGGTGCCTGGGTCTAGCTGGGCTCACGAGATATTGGATGGTTTTGCCAAATGAGGACCATCAACCGGGACACGAAGTTTGATCTGATGAGGTAGGTTATAATAAAGCCAGTATACAATAATAATTGCCTAGAGTAACATTCTTGAACTAATGGTGAAGTTCGATAACTTTTCATGACCCGGAGATATGTTTCTAGCTTCGGGAGAGTATATTTCAAGTTCATTGGGATTTGAAGTGGATTTCTAGCAAGAGAAAAACATGTCGCAAATCGAAAGTTATATTGCTAACTTCTACGGCACATGGCTGATGGTTACTGTCATCCATACATGAATAAACTGCCGGTACAAACCATCAGCTGAACCTGAAATCATATTTCCTTGAGGTGATGCCTGACACAGCTTAGGATTGGTGCAGTTACAACGAATTCCCCACAGAAATAATCTATTATGATGTCGGATTGGCTCCAGAAGATCCTTAAGATGAGGAACATCATGTTTACGATGACCGTTGAAGCTGATATTATCACTTTGGCGATCTGCAAGATCTCCATGGAACTTTAAGATACGTACACAGAACCGAGCTCGGAATCACTCAATATAGCGTAATAGAAGCACTTGACTATCTAAAACTATCCAATAGATCCCACGAATATTAATATGCTCCTGAAGGAAGCGGGGTAGCCTTGGCGAGTAGGTAGGATTCGCTCGGAATCATTGTCAAAATTTTGCATTTCCGGACGTAAGGCTGAACCCCCAATACAAAAGCATGTGCCATTCCACATATTAAAAATACTGGCATTTCAAAACCTCTTCGTCTGTTATCTGCTTAATAAATTTCGCAAAACTATAGTCGAATCTGCCTAATAATCAGCCATGGCCGGATTTGTAACAAACCACAAGACCTACTACGAGGCCCTTTCTCCGTCGCTTCCCGGGCGCTCCCTTGCCGGGAAAAGCGCCCTCGTCACTGGCGGGGGACGAGGCGTAGGTGTGCATATTGTACGAGGCCTAGCTGAAGCAGGCGCATCGCCTGTCGGGCTACTCGGACGAGACAAATCCACAATTGAGAGCGCCGAGCATACGCTCAGCCGCGAATTCCCAGACACAAAATTCGTCGCCTTCGCTGCCAATATCACGGATGCCAACGCCATTGCCACCGTATTCGCCGGCTTTGGTGCCCCAGATATCCTCGTCAATAACGCGGGCATCTTCACAGATGACGGGCCTTTCGTAGAGCAAGACCTGAAGGAGTGGTTTTCCGCCTTCGAGACCAATGTCCTCGGAACCGCAATAGTCACGCAGCAATTCCTGAAAGCTGAAGACCAGCCAAAAGACCCTATTGTCTTGAATGTCATCAGCATGGCAGCCCACACGCGGTTCCCGGTATCCGGCTGGTCGGGCTATGGTGCTAGCAAGGCGGCCCAGGCCCGGGTTTTGGAGTTCATCCGGTTCGAGCACCCCGATGTGCGCTTAATAAATGTGCACCCGGGTCTGCTTGATACGGATGGCTTCGCGCGGTGTGGAGCACCGGTGCCGCCGGGTGGGATGACGGATGGGAAGTTGACGGGGGGTTCTTCGCGTGGCTGGCCACTGAGGAAGCGGCTTTCCTAAGTGGTCGCCTTGTATGGGCCAATTGGGATATTGAAGAGTTGAAAGGCAAGAAAGATGAGATATTAGAGAAAGACTTGCTTTTGTTGACTGTGGATGGATTTAATCGAGGGTTTTAGTGTGCTGTTTGGGAGGGTGAAAGACGACACCTGGCAATCTGCGGCGGCCTTGAGGCTCTATTTGTCATTTCGAGGAGGGAAACACTGTTACTGGACAGGTGGAAAATCGCACATTACCTCGTAGTAATAATTTAGAACACAGAGATTGGTTTATGTCGTTGCTGCACGACCGTTGAAGATCGGCCCTTGCAGACACATAGCGCCATCTTAGCGTTTTGACAAGTGCACAGATCACTCCCAAAGTCTCCACCCCCACGCGCATTGGCCACCGTTTTTTTACAACAACACTATTTAGTTATCACCATATATATCAGAGTGCGCATAGCCTAGCTTATTTATTCGAGTCACTTACACCAGCCTTGTTTCAAGAGTTGCGAGTTCCTTATATTAGCGAACCTGCGCTATTAAACTGCAGTAGCGGGCTCATTTCCCATCACCCATTTCCTGCCAGCGCTCATCGAGCTTATCAAAAGATACAGAGTAATCAGCCCACTCGTCGTGAAAAGCCTCAACTACTACCCCCCGACTCCCCAACCCATCAAGCAGCTGCCTACAAGCCTTCTTACCCTCCTTCAGCTCTTCCTCCGTTGGCCGCCTCTTCCTCCCGGCATCTTTCTCATCCTCACCTGCATACGCAAGGTCGAGCACAAAGCTCAGCCTCTTGAGATTGGGGAGGTACTTCGGGTTTGCAAAGGCCTCGACCCATTTTGCCCAATGCTCTGATCTAGCTAGGGAAATCGGGCCGCGGAAGCGCAGCGTAGAAATGTTGGGGGGAAACTGCTGATAGAACAAGGGGAGGAAGTCGGCCTCGTCGAAAATGTCTCCTACTGTGAATACGAACGTTTTGAGACCAGGAAGCTGTGGCAGTATCTGCTGGAACATCTCTTTTGACGTTTGATGGAAGTCGTGTCCGTTGGACGACCGCAGATTCAGCGTCTTCAGGTTGTCCACTATGAACGGCAAAGCCATAGTCAAGCGCGTGAACGTGTCTAGAGCGTCGTTCTCGAGCACCTCCAAAGTCTCCGTATTGACTTTCTCTGGGACTGGGGTTTCGGCGTCGGATGCAGAATCTGGGTTGGTGTACTTATTGCGCAACCAGTCCGCAGCAAGAGTGGGCATATACACAATTTCAATCTTCTTTTCTTCCGGAGTTCCCTCACGTACTGTGACGTAGTCTGCCTCTCCCTTGCCTCTCGCAATGGCGTCTTTGTTTGAGCGCCTAAGTTCCTCAGATGTTGGCCCTTCGAAGCGCAATCCTGATGTGAGAAGAAGTATAAGGTGTTTCACTCGTCCTTCTAGCACAAAAGGGCTACGGAAGACTTCTCCGCATGAGGAGCTGATTAACAGGCGCTCAATTGGCCAGTGTATCGGGATTAACGCGTCGTTTAATTCCTCGTCCCAGCCGGATTCTACTTCAAGATTTTTTATGTTGTTGAAGTGGGCGCCCATGAGCTTCCATTCTGTGTCAGAGGGAGCGCTCACATCGATTTTGAGGGATTGGATTTCTTTCTGAGCGGTTTGAAGTTGACTCAGTAGCGTCTCCTTGTGGCCGTCCTCGTCTTCCTTGTGGGGTCCTTGAACCTCCAGCTTGACGGCATCTTTTATACTCGACATGTTTCTTGACCCACCAGCAGGTCTGTAAAGATCCCCCCTCAATTGAATACGCTGCCGTCTTATAGGCACCTCAAAGGAAGATAGCGAACACCGAAGAAGCCTGGTAGTATTGCCTCTGAGTACAATTGACGGACTTGGGCGCGTCACGAAGCTTGCCAGGAAATGCTATTTGGTAGTTCGTTAATACAGGCCACCGGAGGAAGCAGCGAACAAACCATTAATGTTACAATTCTATACCGGCTGCTGATAATAGTGATTAAATCCGATTATTATTATGTTGTTGTTGGATCAGCTGTTCGCGAATGTCGTCCAAGATGGTGGTAGGTGGTAGCCTAATCGACGCTAAGCCCTATCGCGGCCAAGGGGTTACCCCAGACGGCGGGACGGACCATTAGTTGGGTCCGTTAGCGCCAAGTCTGATCGATATGGACTGAGTTGGCGACACTGGCAGGACTACTTTATTTATACTGCCTCATTAATATCATATAATGATCAACAAACCACATATCCACATTAGTGCAATATATCGGTATATTTTACTAACTATAGCTTGAATACATGGCGTTCAGCGCTCCCGCTATATAAATAGAGGCATGTCAAACAAGGCGGGCTTCTACTCCAAACCACCTCGCCACACAAGTTCTCCTTTCTCCATCCCGTACCGGTATTTTAAACTCTGGGATCCCACTCCTTATCCACTTTATCCAACAACTTCCCCTTCAAAACATCCGTAAGACTGACCAACTTAAAGCTAGCCTCTTCACTCGTTCCACCTCCCGCCAACTCATTGGCATCATCATGCACCACCACCAACCCGGCCGGGAACACCCCATTAAGCCTATTACCCACCACCGCAATCCCATCCGTATTAGTGACGTGATCCACCTTCCCATCGGAGGAATCCGTGATAGTGAACGACTGCACAAACGCATGAGGCGGCGCGCGCTCATACAGGTTGTACGCTGAAACGCCCTGACAGCTCACCATCAAAAATCCCTCGGAGGCGGTCTTACCGGGGACGAGCGTCACGCCTTCAACGTCGGAGTAGAGATCGCCGGGCTTGTGATCAGCGTAGGTGGCAACGCTGGCGACTTTGACACCTTCGGGGGAGGCGTTATCGGGCTCAGCATCGTATCTCCATAGTCCCTCTGGTTCCTCGCCGACGAAGAGGAAACCATTCTCCTCGTCAGTAACGCAGCCTTCAACTTGGCCGCCTGATCCAGCGATAAACTGCCTGACGAGGGTGGTTGAGAGAGTGCCGTTTGAAGTGGATGTGAGGGAGTACTGGAGATACTCGGCCTTCTTGTTATTGACAAAGAGGTACTGTGTTCCAGTCTTTGGGGAGCGGTAGGCGCAGGACCCGTAGACGTCATAGTCGGCGACAACGGGTTGCTCGCCGCCGGAGATGCTGGAGAGAGTGCCGTTGGCGCTCATTTCGAAGAGGCAGAGGGTATTCTCCTTTCTGCATGCTGCGTAGGCGAGGTCGATGGTGCGGTTGGTACCTAGTTGGAAGCCGTAGATCATGTCGATGTTGTTAGGCTCGCCTGCTGGAAGGGTCTGGAGGATTTTGCCTTCGAGGTTGAAGACTGCGAGGCCAGCACCTTGCTCAGATTTTGTGGTTGTGACGATGCGGGATTGGTCGGAGGAGATGGGGGAAATCCAGATCGCTGGGTCGTCACCGTCGCCGCCATTGGCTTCGGTTTCGATCTTGGGCGCGACGAGAAGGAATGAGCAATGTAGACCACCCCAGCCGGCGTCGCAGCGGCATTCGTTGGCACCGATACATTTGCCGTGGCCAGAGCAGTTATCGGTGCAGGTCACTGATTTGCAAGATTTGCCCGTGAACCCAGCGAAGCAGGAGCAGGTAGAGCTAGACGATCTACGGGGCGATTTGACACAGAATCCGTTGTTGTTACAGTTGTCGCAGATAGTCTCCTTGTCATCGGACTTGGAGCTCGGGTCGTATTTAGTGTTGACATCCAGTTTTAGTGATTTAAAAGCAGGTTCGAGGGAGCTGATACCGAAGCCCTTTCCTTCCTCGTGTTCAACTGCAAACGCTAAAACACCCGCAGGGTATTGCTTGGTTTTTCCCTGGTATACGGACAGGCCTTGAATTTCGGCGTCTTCAACACCAGTGAGCTTCATGGAGCCGAGAATCTTGAATTTAGCTGAGTAAACTGAAACGATGTCTGTCTGGGCTACCAGAAGGTAATCGGATGATTTGCCGACATAGATGGCAAGACCAGTAACATCATCGTTAGCTTCTCCAAAAACACTGAATGCAGGAGCAGTAGTAGACTCTGCAGTTTTGAACGTATACACATCTTTGCTGTCATCACCGCTGAAGTAGACGTGGCCAGCTGACGAAGACACAGCACAAGACGAAGCTTCCACGGGCAGATCAAACGTTTGAATCTACTCTCAGTTAGTAACACTCTCTACTGGCAACACGATAAACTTACCTCTACAACCTCCACCTTTTTCTCCTTCTGCCTAATCAAATACTGCACAGCCTGCTTCTTCCCAAACATATAAAAGTATTGATTCCCACTCTCGGTACTCTTCCACGGGCATAGGGCTGACCAATCCCCAATCGCCTTCTTCTCTGCCACTTGGGCTCCCTTGCCCTCTGCATCAAACACACGCAAGACACTGTCTGGCATCGCAATCGTGATAATCAAGTCTTTCTTACCGACATTATAGATAGTTCCCACAAGCTTCGACCGTCCGCCCGTCTTGGCTGAGACTTCTGGCAGAGTTGAGGCATTGCTGTCGAGGGACCAGGCGTGGAAACCGCCTGTTGCTGCGGAGCCATCGTTGCCAAGAAGGACCGGGTGAGAGGAGTAGTACACAGCCGTGTTGTCTGATTCGACATCTGCCGTGCTGGCGGAGAGGGGGAGGTCAACTTCAGGGGCAGCAGCAGCGCAGTGGACGAGAGTCTGCAGCGCAGTGCACGCGATAACAACGTCGCGTACGAAGGAGAGGGACTTCATTGCAAGGGTTAACGAGCGAATTGGGTGAATGGGATAGTGAGAACAGCCCAAGGCGAGGTAACGCCTCTGTTTATGTAGGGATGAAGCCATGATGCAAAAGCAATATATATATACGAAGCTGCAGCTTCCAGAGTCGTTCTAGTCAATCTTCCATCCATTCAACCCAGCCGTTATCGGCTTGTGAACAACAAGGATGAGAGGTAATGAGGGTGATCTACGATGCGATGTCTTCGATTGCATGCTTCCAGAACCCACATCTGACAGGTACAAGCTTGAAAATGCCATTCTCAGCGAACCCACACGGGAGCGTTATCTGATGAGAAGTTTCATGCCTCAGATGCGTGGTCGATCACAGACGACTCATTGGAGGGATGGGAGAAGTTCGGGACTCGAGCGACACGTGCTAGCCTTCATAAGTTGTCGTTGTTTCTTAGCTCGCCTTGGCCGCATTTGCTTAATATCAACATCGAGGCCCTGTTCCTTCCCCCCCACCCCTTTTCTGCGGCCTCGGGACTTGCCTTGGTCGGGTGTCGGCTTGCTATTCTCCGACTGTGGGTCGTGCCAGAGCTCCCCTGTATGATTGTAGCGGCCCGCTATTTTCTTACACACAAGATTGACCGGATGCTGCCGTTCAGCGTTGATGAAAGATCCGATCCCGGAAGGACCTGGTAATATAGTACGGGTCGTCGCAATTATACCGAGGGGACAGTAGAGTTTCGGGATATGTACGGCAATTATGATACTTGCGGACGTGATGTACGCGCGTTATAAACATCATGGCATTTCCCGTTGGCACGAATCACTCTAGCAAGTGCTTTTGTCTAATTATTTTCATTATGATCCACCTTTGCTCCAACAGTGACTGACAACGCTATCAACTTTACTCACTAACAAGTACAAAGCATGTGCCCCCAATTAACTAATAAGATTGACAGGGAACAAAAAGTCCACTGGCTCCCTCACAGGTAAAATATCCGCCCTCGCCGTCGCATTGATCGTCTTCCCATCCTTGTCCTGATAAATATGCTCAACTCCCAAAAACTGCCTTTCGTATTCTGGGCCCTGCGTCCAGATGGCCGCGACGCGCGAAGTGGCGGGGAAGTCGCTGCCGTCGAGGTTGCGGCAGGGCACCCACAGCTGCTGGATGAAGATGGGGCTGCATACGACTTCGAAGCCGGGGGCGCCGGGGCGGTAGTTCTCGGCCGCGGTGAGGTTGAAGTTTGAGCTGCAGCCGCCGGGAGAGCAGCCCCAGGTGTAGTGGATTGCTTGGAAGGTGGGGATTTCGGAGCAGGTGGAGCGGGATTGAGATTGGTGTTGGGGAATGGCTGAGGCGGAGGTGCAGGTGGCGACTGTTGCCAGGAGGGCGGCGATGATGTTTGTACGCATGGTTGCAAGACGGGTTTTAGCTATTATATAATTGTTTGATTGAGCAGTTATGAGGTTGGTAAGTGTGCGGTTATTGGAGTTGATATTGATTCATAGATAGTTTTGAACATGGCAAACCAAAGCCCTGGGAGGCTCCCCCATTTATATTCCCATGTCCAAGAATTGTCTCACAGTCGCACGAAAAAAGGAAGGCTCCCCCAAGGCTAACTATCCACCTCTATCCACCTCGTATGTGGCCAGCCAGTGACAAGACACGTGAGCTAAGTGATCGGCATGTTGACGTGTTGATCAAGTAGCCAAGGGTCGAGCAGCCGCAAAGCGTCGTAAAAGGAGTTGTTAAGGGAACTTGCCATGTTGATCGTCTCGTATTGCTATTCATTGAGGGAACCTGTCATGTTGATCGTTTGAGTATCCATGGGACCTGGTCCCTTGGCTGAGTCTCGTATTTCGTTGTTGGGGGAAGCCACATCCCGCATCTGACGTCAATGGTCCCAAAATAATTCCAAGTACCGAGCACAACCGTCGGATTGGCCCGCTGCACCCCTGTTTGACGGGGATTTGAGTACCGAGTACACAGTTTCGCTCGCAGTTAGTTTTGATATGTAAGATACCAGCTCTATGGTAATGCAGGTCCAACGGTATAGGCCCATGGTACTGTAAGAATCGTCGAGAAAAGAACCATTTTTGGCAGAATAGTGCTGGATTTGTGTGAGGACCGTCTGTGTGACAGGTCAGACGGGAAGCCAAATTCCCCCGAGTTTATATAGCTGTGTTTAACACATTCTTTCTCCTACTTGGCTGATGCACTGCATACATACGAGGCTGCACTATACCATAGAATGGAAAGAAGGGTACAAATCGGGCGCGCTCTACAATGCGGGATTACACAAGACATCGCCATAAACAACGCGTTAGACTGCTGTGGAGGACACTCGCCAGTCCTAGGCAGCATTTATTGGGCAATCGATGAGATTTTGTTGAATACTTCTGTTTACGAGATATGCATACATTTGGTAACTCAGCTGCGACAAGAAAGAAAAATACAACACAAGCAGATGCTGCATTTAATTTGCTATATCACATTCATACGATCAGTTTCAGCTGAGTCGAAACACGCCATTCCTTCTGTAGTACAGTCTAGTATATATGCAATGCATAGAATTTGGCATACCGCCTGATCTGTCACACACAAGTCCTGTGCATAAACGAAGCGGTCAAAGTTATCCACTCTCTCCCTCCAACCTGCTCAAAAATTCCGCGGTCTGAGCGTAAGCTTCCCGACCAGCCTCCATCTGGTTTTCGTTTTTCTTTTTCTTGTCAAAGCCATGATCGCAATCCTCCATCCGCCTTAACACTAAATTTCTGCCGCTCGCATGGCCCTCTGTCTTGATTCTCTCAGCCAGCTCCTCCATTTCTGTGGCCGAAACGTCATGGTCCGCAGTAAATATCAACATTTCCTGTGGAAAGTTGGTCGTGTCGGTGACAAAGGCTGGCGATATTCGGGGGTCTTGGGCATCTTTGTCGCGTATGTAAGCTTCGCGAAAGATTTTCGTCCAGAACGACGGCCGTTCTCTTCCGGGTACGGGGGCCTTCCTGGCTGCTGGGTCACCAGCCATGCTGGGGGATGGATAAAATCCGATGAGGGACTGAAAGGTACCATGGGGAAACAGTGTCGAGTTGACAAGTGCCAAGGTGCCGCCAGATGAGAATCCACTCAGGGAGACATGCGAAATCTGGTACTCGTCTGGGTGGCCAAGCACGTATTTCACGGCGTCCTCGGCGTCATTGACTGCCGCGGGGAAAGGATCCTCGGGAGCCACACGGTACTGGACGTCGAGAACCACGTGGTTGGTCTTGGTTGCAATGAACCGGCAGAAAGTCTCGTCAGCACCATGATATTGGAGAGCAAACCCGCTTCCAAAGAAGTTGATCAATACGGGACGCGGCCCTCCCGCCTCTCCGCTTGGGTTATAGACATTAGCTTTGATGGTCCGCCCCTTGTCGCGAGATGGAATCGTCAAAACCGAGTCTGGGTTCGGTTTTGGCAGTGGAGCAACGAGTTTCACGAGGAGGCGCAGAGACGAGATGAGGAACTTGAGGCGCAGATAGTGCAGGAAGTCAAAGAAGCCCATTGCTGACGCAGTGATCGGTTTGTTTTAGCTGCTACAAGCTATACGCGTTACTTAACTCGCCGTTCGCGATGGTCATAAGCTGAACTCTATCAGTAACTGTTTTGGGATTGTTTTGACTCTGTTCGCGAAACTAAATGAGGTGGATGTAAATGCGGCCTCGATTAAGCCGATCGCGTCAATGCTTATCTTTTCTGCCTAGACTGTGTGGTGGGGTAACTGAAGCCCCCCCTGTACCCAACGCACAGGCACTTTTGCAAGACTCATAAATTTATCACCACAGAGCAAATTTACAAAGCCAGTAAATTACTTAGGTATTCTTAAAACTAACTAACCCGCTATTGATCCAGTAAAGTGTACTGCAAATATACGGTGTCGAGCCAGCGCCCCTTTTTGAACCCGATATGCTCCATCCGACCCCTTTGGATAAAGCCTCTCTTCTTATACCAGGCCATTAAAGCCTCGCCACCGTCTTTACCATCAGGGTCGATTGCCATGACGGCGAGTATATTCCGGATTTTCACTCCCTCTCCATCATCTCCAGCCAGCACATCATGCAGCTCCACATCCTCTCCATCGCCGCAAGGCCTCTCTGTGACCTCACGTGCACAATGCCTCGTGTTAGAATCTTGCGCTTTGGCCACAACTGCAGCCAGGAGCTGGGTACCCAGTGACCGGGATTGGTGATCGGGGTGAATGAAGAGCGAGAGCTCAACTGTTGGGGCGTAGGAGAGCATATGTCCGCGAAACGGTGAGAGATAAGAATACCCGAGGACGACTTCTTCCTGGGGATTTTCTGTAGAGCTTCCATGCTGGTCATGATTGATTGGCTTTAGGTCTTGTGCACTGGTGCCATGATCGGTAGTATTGCTGGTGCGTGACTCAACAGCAACAAGATAAGGCAATCCACGAACATTGGAAATTTCGTCAAGCTTGGCGGCGAAGACAGCCTTGGGAGGCGGGTTTTGGAGGAAAGTCAGGGAGGTGTTCCGAATGTAGTGGGCATTAATGGCATAGATTTGCGGTACGTCGGCCAGAGTGGCAGATCGGATTTTGACAGCCATGGTAGTATAGTTTATGTCGGGATTGACTTGCTGTCTAGTGTTGTTCGCAATATTTTTTGTGACATATGCTGCCACAGCCCCCGGGTCCAATCGGGCCGCGCCGTGGTTATGGGCCCCACCAGGCAAGCTCCCGAATACCAGGACGACTAAGAGATCCAGTATCTGATTCACATCAATTCTAAGAGGCATGTCACAGTTAAGCAGACTTTATTGGACACCATTTTATTCTACTTGTAGTACCGCATAACCATAGCCACATTCAAACATAGAACGATTGTACCTAGAGCAGCTCCTTCTCACCACAAAGAAATTTGGTTCTGACCTCTGAATCCACGAGGTCTGGCCTGGAGTTTAGGAGGATACCGTACGGCCTCCCTGTAACTCAGGTCGAATTACTTTTGCCAAACGCGGTTTTAAGCATTGTTCTGCCTTAAAAGAGACAAGAGGGCATTCGGATTTGCCCCCACTAACTCATTGACCTTCTGCCCATCCTTGAAGGATATGAAGGTAGGAAGGGCCCTAATCCCAAGTCGTTCAGCAACATCCTTCAGAATGTCGATATCTGCCTTAATGAACTTGATATTATCCTCGAATTCATCCTCGTCGGAGTACCTATGAAAAGACATTAGCGTCCTCACTTGGCTAAGTCAAGCATTATACGAACTTCTCGAAGACCGGACCAATTGACCTGCAAGGCCCGTCCCATGTTGCCCAGAAGAAAACAATGACTTTGTTATTTTGGCTTATAATCTTATCGAACTCTCCGGTACTAGGTTCATTACTGTCAGCCTAGTGAACCAGATAATCAACGAAGGAGCATCCTAACGTTTCAATGTCGGTGACACCCATGGCTGACTGCAGCCAGTAGGCGTAGAGTAGAAAGGTCGCTAATTTATGAGTGAACGACGTGACGCAATGTCCTGATGAGCAACAGGTAAGGTAGGTTGAAGGAAGCGTGTTGGTAATGTAACGGCGAGGCTTTCCCCAGGAGTGATGGTATCAAGATTTTTAGAATGAAGCGTAGGTGGTAATGTTATCGACCAGTTTTTCTATAGACTGCGAGCGGACTTCTGTTTTATAGCATTTTTTCCCCAAAAAGATATTTCCGGGGCCATAGTTTAGCGGGGCAATTGAACCAATTATGAAGCTCAGGTTATTGCAAAGAGCATATATAGGAGGTATATATTAATACATGAAGGTAAAACCTATCTCAGCTTGTACTACCTGATTCTGTATGCAATCTATATTCGTGTATCTACCTGATTAGTGGATTTAGCAGTTGGTCCGACCCACAGTCTCAATTTCAGCTCTACGTTGGCCTCAGCTTTGAAAGATATAACATGATAATATTTCCCATTGAGATATACTAGATCTGACCCACAGTTTTGGTTTCAGCTCAGCTTCAGCTTTTAAGCTTAGTGTATGTGACGTGATAATAATCTCCAAAAAGATATATTGGTTTGATGGTCTTCTATATTTGTATTTGGGGCTAGCTATATGCATACATAGACTAGATGCAAGTAAAAGTTACAAGATGGACCATTTGTTACTTCCAAGCTCTAAGATGGCGGTGAGATAAAAGAGATCGCAAAAAAAAGACAAGTTCGGATGCAGTGTCCTGCTTGCGTGGCCTAAACCACCAAATACTGATACAAGTTACCATCCACCCATACCCTTTTCCTGCCCTCTTCTCCTCCTTGCCCCAATTCCTTTAAAGAAACTTTGTACAGCTCTGGGGACCATTCGTGAGACTCATTTGACCATCGTGATGGCTACTGACTGCTCAGTATTCAAGCCTGGTTTCCGTTATGCTCCGCATATGGGCTTGGCGCATTAGCGATGCCTCCTCTCGGGGATCCTCTGGGAGTTCCCAGCGGACACTACATGAGGGTGATATCTCTCGTCTGCCTGGTACCTTTGCCCATGTATTGCTTTTCATTTCTCAGCAGCACAATCGTAGAGCTGCAATCGTAGTGTTGTGGCCTGAATTGTACATTCCGTTTCTTGCTTTCTGCAGTGCAACCGTAGCGCCGCATCGATAAATATGGGGCGCTCCCGCTCTTATTTTAGAGAGCAACAAGGTACCAGGAGAATACAAATGGGAGGTCTTAAATATCATTAGGCAGCGTTCTGAAATCTTTTATTATGGCCACGGTTCTCATTAGAGGAACCTACAGGTGATATTTATTCCCTCAAGGTACGACAGTTACGAGCCGTGTCGTCGACTTGATGTCAATGTGGAACTTCGTCTCTTTGACATCCTTGCCTAAGGTAATTAGAAGCAGTACACCTCTACAAAGGTGTTTACTGACCGAATTCTCTGCGGACAATGAATATTTATTTATCTCAGGAAGTTACATCTAGAATTACTTAGCAGTCCCGCATGTGCGTAATTGTACGTTATGTAGTGAGAATTAATGGCATATATTTGCGGTATGTCAGCCGGAGTTGCAGACCGGATTTTGATAGGCGTGGCTATATATTTTATATTTGGATTGATTTGGTGTTCAGTGTTGTTCAGACAACTTTTTTGCACCATACACTCCCGTAGTCCCGGCTCCCAGTCAGGCCGCCGAAGTTATAGGTCCAACTATATAAACACACTATACCCCGATCTAGATTACTAAATAACAAATATATATTATAAGGGAGCCCATATTATAATCTAGATCGTGGTGTTAACCCCACCTAAACGTTAGAGCTACCTCAGGCAGGCAAGTTTCTAAGAGAGAATTATTCGCAGTATGGTAGGTACCTTTCATCATCGGTGCCTGCTAATTCGCCTGTACCGGCACTGTAATGCACCAGGTGCCTCTCCTAGCGGTATCTGCAAACTGCCCGATGCCCTCCTATGACCCTTACTATCCTGCTACCCATTTTCTGTATGTTATTTTACCCTATTACAAGTGTTCGCGGCATATAAGCTGAAGTTTCAGTCGTGATATTAACTCGCTTATGAAATAAGTTAGTCGGGAAGGAAGAAGCGACAGATAGAGAGTAAGAGTCATACGCTACATTATTGCAGCGTTCAAAAGACTCAGCTACAGCTCGCAATTTCACTCACACACTTCAATAAATTTACATCTGCTTACAACTGACTGCAATCTGTATACTGTTTCTGCGTATCTGCAGGGAACCGTTAGCCAGCATGCCGGGTGTGAATTTTCCCAAGGAAGAAGAGCGCATTCTGGCTATGTGGAAGGAAATTGATGCTTTCCGCACACAAGTCGAGCTCAGCAAAGGAAACAAACCGTGAGAGTGCCCTTTCCTACTCTAAACATAGCTCTGCTAATTAAACTAGATACACCTTCTACGACGGTCCCCCCTTTGCAACTGGCTTACCTCATTATGGACACCTGCTCGCTTCTACCATCAAGGACATCATCCCCCGATACTGGAGTATGAAAGGACGATATGTAGAGAGACGATTTGGCTGGGACACACATGGCGTACCGATTGAGTTTGAAATCGATAAGAAAAGGGGCATGTCTGGAAAAGATGCTGTTGAGAAATTTGGGATAAAGCAGTATAATGCAGATTGCAAAGCCATCGTTATGAAATACTCCGGAGAATGGAGAAATACGATTGACCGGCTCGGACGATGGGTTGACTTTGATAATGATTACAAGGTATGCGCACTCCAATCTACAGGAGGGAGCACAGCTAACACTCTGGCTATAGACTATGGACACAAGCTATATGGAAAGTGAGTGGTGGGTCTTCAAACAGTTGTGGGAAAAGGACGCTGTCTACCGAGGATACAAAGTTATGCCGTACTCTACTGCTCTAAACACACCACTCAGCAATTTTGAATCACAACAAAATTACAAAGATGTACAGGACCCTGCCGTTGTGGTGTCTTTTCCTCTTCTCTCGGATCCTCAAACCTGCCTACTAGCCTGGACTACTACGCCATGGACACTTCCTTCACATACTAGTCTGGTAGTACATCCCGACTTCGAATATGTCAAAATAGCAGATGAGGCGTCACACAAGAACTATATTATCCTTGAGGCTTTACTTAAGACACTGTACAAAGACCCAAAGAAGGCGAAATTCAAGGTCGTTGAGAAAATCAAAGGCAAGGATATGCTTGGTTGGAAATATGAGCCTCTATTTCCTTATTTCTATGAGGAGTTTAAAGACTTCGGATTTCAGGTTCTAAACGATACATATGTCTCAGCGGACAGCGGTACTGGTATCGTCCACCAAGCCCCAGCCTATGGCGAAGAGGATTACGCTTTAGGTATGAAGGCAGGCGTCATCAATTCTTCGCGGCTGCCTCCAAATCCAGTTAATGAGAGTGGGATATTCACTGAGCAGGTTAAGGACTTTAAGGGCATGCACGTTAAAGCTGCCGACAAGCCTATTATCAGGTATTTGAAAGATACGGGCCGGTTGATAGTCGATGGTCAGCTCATGCATAGCTACCCATTCTGTTATCGATCCGACACCCCTCTCATTTATAAGGCTGTCAGCTCTTGGTTTATTAAGATCCCAGACGTCATCCCAGATATGCTTGCGAGCATCGAGAAGTCACATTGGGTTCCGGCCCACGTCAAGGATAGGCGATTTACCAATTGGATCACGAATGCGCGCGATTGGGCAGTCTCACGAAATCGATACTGGGGAACGCCAATTCCACTTTGGGCAAGCAAGGACTTTTCTGAGATTGTATGCGTAGGCAGTGCGCAAGAATTGAGGGAGCTAAGCAATCACGAAGGCGAAATCAATGACTTGCATCGCGACACAGTCGATAATATCACTATCCCGAGCAAGAAGGGCAATGGTGACCTACGACGTATAGATGAAATCTTTGACTGTTGGTTCGAGTCAGGATGCATGCCATACGCATCCGTTCACTATCCCTTTGAGAACAAAGAAGCCTTCCAGGACGCCTTTCCTGCCGACTTCATCGCTGAAGGTCTAGACCAGACTCGAGGTTGGTTCTATACTCTAGCAGTCCTTGGTACCTACCTATTTGGTGAAATACCTATGACAAACCTCGTCGTAAATGGTCTTGTACTTGCGGAGAATGGTAAGAAAATGTCGAAACGATTACAGAACTATCCTGATCCCAGTCTTATTATGGACCAGTATGGCTCTGATGCTCTGCGATTATATCTGATTAACTCACCTGTGGTAAGAGGAGAACCATTACGATTCAAAGAGGCTGGCGTTAAAGATATCATCAAAACCGTCATTTTACCACTATGGAACAGCTACGATTTCTTCCAGCAACAGACGGCGCTCCTTAAGAAGGTGGAAAACCTCGACTTCGTTTATGACCCTTTATTGGAAGCTACTAACGAAAACGTCATGGACAAGTGGATCTTAACGAGCATACAAAGCTTGCTCAGGTTCGTTAATGCCGAGATGGAAGGATACCGCCTGTACACTGTCGTACCCAAGTTGCTCGAGCTCATTGACAACACAACCAACTGGTATATCAAGCTCAACCGGAGACGACTAAAGGGTGAATTCGGTATTAAAGACACCCAACACGCTCTCAACACTCTCTTCGAAGTCTTATTTACTATATGCCGTGGTCTAGCTCCATTCACCCCCTTCATAACCGACAATATCTACCAACGGCTCATTCCTTTTATCCCAGAATCACATGCGGCGAAGGATCCTCGAAGTGTTCATTTCTTATCCTTCCCAGAAGTGCGTGAAGAGTTGTTTGACGAAGTCATTGAGCGAAGAGTCACCCGTATGAAAGCTATCGTCGACATGGGTCGTGCATCTCGGGATCATTGTACTATTAGTCTCAAGACTCCCCTCAAATCGCTTGTCATTATCCATCCCGACCAAGATTATCTTGAGGACGTCAGAAGCTTAGAAGAATATATTCGAGACGAGCTCAACGTCCGAGATATTGTCTACAGTTCTGACGAAGACAAGTACGACGTGCAATACTCGTGTTCTGTGGACTGGCCTATTCTTGGTAAGAAGCTAAAGAAGGATGCTGTCAAGGTTAAGAAGGCCTTACATGAAGTCTCGACGGCCGAAATTAAGGAATTCTTCAAGACTGGTGAGATTACTATCGCGGGTATTGCTCTCACACGCGATGATCTTCTGGTAAAGCGTGCATTGGGAGAGGGCGGTGCATCGAAGTTGCAGGAATTCAACACGAACAATGATGTTCTTATTATTTTGGACGTCGCTTTGTACCCTGAGCTTGATAAGGAGGGCCTAGCCCGTGAGATCATTAATCGTGTTCAGCGTCTACGCAAAAAGGCAGGGCTAGTACCTACTGATGATGTAGGCGTAGAGTACCGTGTTCTTAATGACCCTGATAACATTGGTCTACAGGAGGTTTTTGAGACGCAGAGCGCCGTACTTGGGAAGGCTTTGAGCAGACTTGTGGATAATCAGGTTAATGAAGGAGTAGAAGGGAAGGAATGTTTTATAGAGGAAAATCAGGAGGTACGGAAGGCTACGTTCTCGTTGAGATTGGTAAAGTTGTAGTCGATATTAGATAGGAAGATATGGGGAGAGATACACGAGGTTATATTAATGAATGAGCTATGCACCAATGCAAAAATATTCCTAAGCCGTTGAGTAGGTTTTCAAGTGCAGCGTGCTCCTCTATGACGCACCTTTTCACTCTGGGCGTATTATTCTCGATGAGGCTGGCTGCTATAGTAGCAGACGAGGGAGGGGCTCTTTGGTGTTAGGGGCTGCGTAAAGTAGCACCGCCAGCCGAAAACAGCAGCTTTAACACTACAATCTTGCACGAAGTTATATGCAAGTAACAGTTGATTTAATTAATTGTAATACTAATGTATTAATTTTGCACTAATTACTGTGCTAAAAAGCAACGCCTACTAAATTAAACTATAAATACCAAGTAAAACATATAGCTACTCTGTTCCTATTATAATACGTTCCTCTCCTCTTCCCTTAGCAAGTCGTAATATACAGGCCAATAGGGCTGGGGTTATAATCCTGGAAGTAGTTGAAGGATGTGTCGCCGCTAGCCTTGATCTCAAAGCTGACTGCTGTGCCCGCTGGGCAATCGAATGTCGCAATATTGTAGCTATTTCCTGGGCTGACGGTTGTGACACCGTAATCAGTTGCCACGCCGGGTTGGTTGTTAAAAGTCGTGCTTCCGGTAGCCACGCCGCTCAACCTCGAGAAGTCGAGACCGCCATCACCGCTGATAGTGAAGGATGATGTTTCGAGTTGATCCTGTGTAGGGAACAGGAAGATGAGACTGCACTTTTTGCCCGAGTCTGCAGTTGGGATATCGAAGTTGAAGATGGAAGAGACTGTAGAGGAGACGGTGCCAAAGTAGCTTGTCCCTGGTGCTGTGTCTGGCTTCGAGGAGTCAACTGGGATAATCAGATGCGGGAACTCGTATGGACCGTTAAGGTTTGTTGGGCAAGTAGTGACTGGTGGGGGCGGAGGTGGCGGTGGTGGGCATCCTGAAGCACACCCATCAGCCTTGAGGGTGATCTTGCCGCAGTTGGTGCCGCCTTCGCTAGTATAGATGTTTGCCTCGCCGTTATCTCCGGTTTGACATTCCCAGAACTCGGGGCTGCCGTTGTAACTAAGGGTGCCATCGCAGCCAACAGAGAAGCCAGGAGTGGGTGCAGCGCCTTCGTCACACTGAAATTGGGTAGTTGGGGCTAGCTATACGTCAGTCCAGTCCAGTTCGATGGCAAAGCTGCGTGTTACTCACGGGTTAAGATGCATCCCCGACCATTGGCATCGGTGATACTGTCACCAGAAATGCAGTATTGAGCTGGAGGAAGTCCACCTCCTTGACGGTTCTGACCATCGTCGAGTTGACCGATAGTTCCGGTAACAGCTCCACTTGCTGAGAGATGGAAGCAGCAAGGGGCTGTTCGGGCAATCAAGGCATCGGCGGCAGCAACAAGGCTGAGTATTGCTGTGATTGACTTCATGTTGAAGTAGACTCGATTATATCGGTTGGGTTTAAAGTTTTAGATATTGTCAAAGTTCTGGGTAAGAGAGCTTTGAAGTCAACGAAAAGGAAATATAGATTGGGATGAAACGAGATATTATATGCCCAATCCTGCTGCCGCCTGTGAAGCCAAGCCAAAATCCCGTCCAGAAATGGCAGCTTGAGCTGCAGTAATTCGAGCAAACATCGTCATGGATCGTCCAATACGAGAATATTCAATAGCGCCGAAGGGCAGACAATGCCGGGCATACAACTATCCGGGTAAGTCGGACTCTTACCGCTATGTGGTATTTGACCAAAGCAGTAATCATGTTAATAGTCTGCATAGCCTCTCCACACTTTTGTCGAGGCCCTACGATAGCTGAAAAAATGCTTACGTTTCCTTGGACGTTGGATGTTCGTCTGCGTCATTGCTTGCGGGGAACCTTGTGCTTCCCGGTGCCTTATGAGCTGTTTGAGCTGTCGTTTTGATAATCCATCCGCTTTTGGTCTGTCAGCTCGTATTCAGAGTCTGTACCAACTGGACCAGTCTTATATCTTGTATTAAGCAGAACATAGCTCTTGCCGCGTGGCAAATCAACGTGTTGTGTGAATTCTGGTTGGACGTCCATTCTGTTGAGGTCGTTCCTACTGCGGCGCTTGTATGTGGGAGTTGCCAGTGCGGCTAGCTGCCACAATGATCGACAATCACGGGTCCACCCATGATGTAAGACAAGACAAGGTACAATTGTCGCCTCCTTTGCCCGTTAGGTCTTTATAGCATTTTACAGCATTGAAAACATTGGCCTCATTTAGGTTTTGATTGAGCAGCTGTCTCGCTTGGGACCGTCGCCACGACGTTCAGAGCAGTACTGGGTTATATTGGACCCTATACACTTCGTATTGGGATATTCTATTGTTTTTAGACAGCAGTGCCCGTGTCACTTAATCCCGTAGAAATCTCAGTGTTACTAGAGAGCTTACGTTTTACGGGTTGCCGGCATCCTTTGCTATCTACCCCGCATTGCCAACTTGCCAAGAGCGCCACTATGCGATGGCAAGGCTTAAACGAGCTTAAAGATCTATGGCTTGATGTTAGCTGGCTTAGCTTAAGTTGATCTTATCTAATATTCTTTGATTCTTGATTTCGTGAGGAGGTTCGGTTGGAGCCATTCTAGTGAACGTCCGATCAAAATCCACAACATGACAGTTATGCTACATGTGCACAAAAATCACTTACGCTGAGTCTAGAGTCCCTGGGAAACAAATTATCATTCCAATGTTTGACTATGCTACAGAAGGGAATAAGAAGGCGAAGGCCACTTATGACCCGAAACACACAAATGGGCGAGCAATCGCATCGTGGTTCAACTCCACAACGTAGCTCCCAGTGAAAACATCTATCTCCTACGTCAACAAAGGACACAATAACAACAGTATTGCCTCGGAAGGGAAGAAGAGTACAAATTACGTTCACTCCACAATGTATGCTCACAAAAGTCTACTTAGTTTATAAAACCATCTATTGATTCAAGACTCTCAGTATGAAGATAATGTATTTTCATTGCAATAACTCTGCTCAGGCTATGCCCGCAAGCCTTGGCTCAATGCCTCCAATGTTGAGTTTGCAAGGTCTGATATTGATGAACCCTCGCTGATGATAACTCCAAACCACCATCAAAACAACGCTTCAGGCACGCCGGCCCTTGACTCCAAACGACCCCCAAAAGACACGCTCCAGGCTCCGGCCTTTGACACCAACCCGCAGATACAAAAACGCCATCCCCAAACCCGTTGAAGAAACATCAAATCCAACCCAGGCCAATTCCCAATCTACCAGCCAAGTCCAAACGCCAGGCCACACTCTGCTTTTCCCATAGCCGCTAGCGACATTGATACAATTTGGTCATCCACTCGCTTCCCATCTGAACCCCCTCACAGATCCTCCGTCATTTCATCTTCATCAGACTCCTCATATTCATCAGACTCCTCGGATTCCTCCGACTCATCCGACTCCGACCCTTCGCCCATCTCATCCTCATCTTCCAAATCCTCGTCCAAATCCTCCTCCTCCTCATCCTCGAAGCCTGCCTCAACCCCATACGTTCTCGAAATCCTCGAAATCCTCATCTCCCTCTCCCAAATTCCAATATCCTCCGCATCCCTAAACTTCATCGTATCATACATCTCTATCGTCCGCACCATGCCGAAGAGCGCGTCGTAGACCAGCGAAGGGCCATTGTATCCAGCCAGCGAATACCTCCAGGGAATCAATCTTGCCGTTTCTACTCCCCACTTTCGGTCATAAACTCTTCCGCTGAATTTCTGTACATGCTGTCAGCACATCTGAAATCTCGGGTAGGGAACAGAAGGGGCACATACCTCGTCATCAGCACACCACCTCGGCATAACCTCCTCATTCGCTTCATTCAAAAGCCAGCGATCCGTAACTGACTCCAAAATCGCCGCAGCTTCAGCACGTTCATTCATCGCCACCTGGTCGATACCCCACATCGCATTGTGCAGCCTTGGGGTCGCATCCAGGATATCATCTCCGCCGTCGATTATAACCTCTTCTGGATCTGGGTTGTGGTTGGCTTTTTGGCGGTAATATGCCAGTCTCCAAGGTAGCAGTTCCAACGGCGTTACGGAGTAATCATGTAGACGGTTTTCTGGGGCTGGGGCTGGGATGTCGACGACGAGGTTGTTGAATTCTTCCATGACGTTGGCGAAGACGGGCATTTTGAAGACTTTGTGAATGTGCTAAGGGGATTGTTAGTGGGTGCCTTACAATATTATAAAGGGGGAGGTGAGTTCTACAATTTCGTTTGTGTTGGTTGGCGATAAATCAATGTTTTGGGTATTGTGAGGTTGGCGATGTGATGTGATAGCCCCTTTTGAGCTTCAGGTGAATTAATCTCCTTTTCGCAGGTGTATAAGTTGTATTTTCTGTACTGACCCCCTTTTTTCCGCTTGGGTCGCTTCTTAACGTCGCTTGTGAGAGCTTGAGGCTATTGCAGGGCCGCTAGCTGCCGTTCTGAGTGACTGTGGTAGCGGGATGGTCTACCAGGCGCTGTGCGCTTACATTAGTATTACAGAGCCTGGAAACTGAGAGAGCTAAATGCTATACCAGTTGTTTTTCCGTTTGCTTTTAAATCTGATAACTTTGGGAGCTTGCTTGCTCTACCAGTTACTGTGCACTTATTCCTGCGTGCTTGGAGGCTGAGGGTGTGAGATGCTCGATCAGGTGCTCTGAGCTTGTTTGCCGTACTTTGGCTCTTCTGGGAGCTCGTTGCTCTACCAGTTGCTGTATATCCTCTTTTATTCTCTGAATCTTCTGGAAGCTCGTTGCTCTACCAGTTGCTGTTTACTTTCTTTCTTTGCTGGGTTGCTGTGGGTGCTTTTGGCACTTCCACGTGATTTTTGCTTGGTTTTTCCGCGTTTGGGCGCTGTGAGCTGTCGAAGCTCGGTCAGTTGCGGTGTTTGATGAGTGTTGGGTTGAGTTACTGGGTTCAGTGATGCTGGGGACAGTTTTTGGAGCAGCTTGGGCAGATACTGAGGCGTTGAGAGGGCAGATTTGAGGCTTGACGGGTGGTTATAAGAGGGAAGGAGGAAGGGCAATATGGGCGAGAGAAGGGTGGGTTGATATACACATCCTCTACAGTCTATTAGAACCTCACGGGGGGCAGATAATGGGGGAAAAGCTGTCAATTGGCTGTCAACTGGGGTTCTATGACAGATTATGGCATGGCATTTGGCGCTGGACGTTGAAAAATGAGGCTTAAATGAGGCTTAAAATGCAAGCGTTGACGCCAAAAGGGGGAGTCACGACATTTCTCACCTGTCTCCTAGGCATTAGGTGGTAAAAGCATCAGTTCAAGTCAACCTAGACCGAAATGGTGGCTCCATTACTCTTGCTAGTGGGAGAAAGATGACTCTTCAACCTTATAGTGTTGACCAGCTGATGCGTCAAGCTTGGTCGACAAACGTATAAATACCCCCTGGTGCCATTCTAAAAACAAATGGGGTGGCTGGGAGAAGCTTCTCGAGCTCCCAGGCGAAAAAGGGGGGCGGCAACGCCAATGGAAGCTTAAAAAGGGGGGCGGCAGCGCCAATGGCGACTAGCAAACAACGCCGGCAAGGTCAATTCAGGAACCGAGACAGGTCAACCAAGGGACAAGAACGTCAGTTGCATCACCAGCCAAGCAGGAACGATTAGCAATGATCAATTGGCTATTTTCTTTCTTAAAACACCACCCTACGCCACCCAAAGCAACTCACAATTCGTCACCAGGGCAAACATCGTGGCCTGTGAAAACATAAATAGCAGCAACCTGACTCCAGACACACACTCATCCCACTCACAGCCCCTTATTCCTTATTAATACCCAACAACACCAGATTCGCCACATTCATCACAGTAATAAACAACCACACCAACACTGCAAACACCCCCGTCACCCACCCATTCCTGAAATTCACCACCCCAGCATTGGCGGCCTCGTCCAGCGAAGCCACTACACGAGCCCCCTCAACAGCATCAGCGACATCATCTCTCGGCTCGCGATCACGCGGTGCAGAATTCTGCTTCGCCGCTAGCCCACCCGCCGGCGGTAGCGTCGTGGTGATGGCAGGAACGGCAGGAGCGGCCGTGGTCGCTCCTTCCGTTTTAACAACCGCACCACCCATCGCTCCTTCCCCACTGGGAGTGGCAGCACGTGGCACCACCTCGGCCTCGTCATCGCTGTCGTCATCGGCGTGCGGCTCGACCGGGCGCGGCGGCCGCACGGTCATGTAGCGGCTGCGGCAGGTGAAGTATATGAGGGGCGCGGAGACGAAGGGGAGGGCGACGGAGAGGGCGACTTGGCTTCCGTTTAGGGCGGCGGTGAGGCCGTCCTTGCCGACTGCGGCGGCGATGATGATGCTGGGTGTTATGCTGATTGAGCGGGTGATGAGGCGGCGGAGCCAGGGTGCGGCGGTCCAGCGGAGGGCGCCTTCGGAGACCATTTGTCCCGCGATGGTGCAGACTATGCCGGCGGAGATGCCGGAGAGGAGGAGGGCGAGGGCGAAGATTGTACCGGCTGCGGGGGCGATGGTGGAGGCGAGGAGGGCGTGGATGGCGAAGAGGGAGGCGTCGGAGGTGGAGGCGGGGAGGGAGGAGCCGGCGAGGATGAGGAGCGCGGAGTTGACGAAGAGGGCGAAGGTGAGGAGGGAGATGGTGAGTTCGGTTATGGAGTAGGTGAGGGAGGAGCGGATGGCTTGGAGGGAGGGGTGGTAGGGGTTTTTGGAGGGGAGGGAGGAGGTGGAGGTAGTGGTGTTGTCGGTTGATGGGGTGGGTGTATAGTGTTTGTGTTCGACGTCGTAGGCGTAGAGGCGGGGTTGGACGATTCCGGAGCCTAGGTAGAGGGAGTGAGGCATGACAGTTGCTCCTAGGATACCGCAGGCTTGATAGATACTAGTGCACGTTAGTTGGGGGGTTCTGTGAATAGGGGTCTGGTACGAGGACGTACGCTTGCGACTCGACGAGCTGCTTAGACGGCAGGTAGCCGCGAAAGACGGAGCCGACCGAGGTATCCTTAATAAGGGAGAGTTGAATACAGAAGCAGATGACGACGGCGATGACGAGCGCCATGACGAAGAACTCGAATGCGCGCAGGCCCTTGAGGGAACCGCTAGGCCGGTAGAAGATGAGGATGAGCAGCACATCGACAATTGAGATGGCACAGCCTGCGACAAGGGGAATTTGTGGAATAAGAAGATTAATGGCTATTGCAGTGCCAATGACCTAGGATGGTTAGCATGATGTGTGTGGAATGTCCAAGTGTGATAGTGAAGGCTGGGTAAGTGGATGCGAACGTGAGTTTTAAGGGATGAGTGTCTAGGAGTGTGGTAGTGAAGACAGATTTGTCAGTGGTCCATACCTCAGCAATATCCGTAGCAATAATAGCTCCCTCTGCTAGCACATAAAGAAATATGTTCAGCCACCAAGGCAAATGCTCACGGCACATCTGCGCCAAATCCATCCCCGACACAGTCCCCAGCTTAATACACAGCGACTGCAGGAAGATCGCAATGATGTTCGCTAGCAGCACAATAAACAGCAGCCGGAACTCGTAGCTCGCACCCGCAGCCACAGCTGTTGAGTAGTTACCCGGATCGATGTAGGCGACGGATATCTGAGCTGGGAGTTAGCTCAGGTACCCAGTGGGGAACTACTCTCTCTTACCATGAACCCAGGTCCAATAAAACTGGCATATTTCATAAACATTCTCCCCGCCTTCTCATAGAACCTCTTCCTCTTCTGAATCCCCCCTTCTCCTCCACTTCCCCCACCTTCTCCTCCACCACCATCTCCGCCGCCAGTCATCACGTGACCCGTCGGATCACCTTTCTCCCCCACGACGGGCCCCTTCTCCCCCGCACCCCCCTTCTCCGGCGGCGGCGTGTCGATATGGGACTGGGCTATAGGAACATCCTCTCCTGGGACGTCAGGATCTAAAGAGCGGCGCGCAGTGGCGTTTGTGCGGCCGTTGAAGTCGGCACGTGTGGTTCCCGCGAGCAGGTTGGGGCTCTGGTTCCAACCTTCGCGGCCGTCGGTGTCGTCGGTGCGGGAGGGGCAGTTCATTGTTGCGGATTGAAGTAGGTGTAGAGCGCTGTGGGTAGTTGGTGGGTTGGTAGGTTGTAGATCACGACATTTGAGGGCGCATCTGTCGTCGGTCGTCTGTCTGGTCACTGAGCGAGACGGGAATTTCACTGTAACCGCAAACTCGTATGTACGAGGACAATTTGAGGATAATTTGAGGGTATTTAGGGTATTTAGAGATAATTGAAGAAAAAGACGCAAAAGAAGCAAAAATGGGGACCTGGTTTGGTATTATAAGGGTAAAATATACTCTCTAGGTAATTGATGACCACAGTAGGCCCGCCAAGTTATCGTGACATTTTCTCACCACATAACCCACACACAGCCCAGTCCAGCCCAAGTTACAGCAGTACAACCAGTCGGAGTCAGTCACAGCCAATCAGAGCCAGTCAGAATCCAGCAGGTGCGGTGTTTGGCGGTGTCATAAGGCGGTAAAGGGCGGATTTTTGACCAATGAGTGTATTAGTCAGGCAGGGAATAAGGTTTGCTAGTCAAGGGAAGAAAACCAGCCGGGTTGGTACTTTGGAATGTACGTGAATTTGTGTGCGCGAAATAGTCTCGGATCCGGAGGATCCCGGCGGGTATGGAGAGTGCCGAGGAATTGAGCGCACGTGAGGGTAAGGAATGATATACTAGTAAGATGGTAGATACAATGCTAGTATATAGTTTCAATGGTATAAATAAGATGGCCCCAATGGTAGAAATGGTAGTAGCAGCAAGGGTGGAGGGGTACGATTATAGGAATAGTCAGAGTGAGGGGTTGATTGCTGGCGGGGTTTGACAGTGGTGTTGGCGATGATACCACTTCCACAACCACCACTCTGCTGCCCAACGAAAATAGGATAACATACTTCACTCCCACTTGTCCGCCTCTAGCAGGTAGCAAAGAGCACAGCATACAGCAGGAGTTCTCCGTATCATATTTTAGGAACTCCCCGTATCTCTACGCGCGCAGATCCACTCCAAGACATGACACGCCATGTCGCGCACCTAATAAGTCGTGTACTGTGCATCATATCCCGGCACAAAGTTCTGCGGACACGCCACCGCCGGCAAGTACCCGTCGACGTCAATGCCCTGCATGCGGAAGAAGTGCTGGCGCACGAGGCTGATCTGCCCGTCGATGTACGCCGAGTTCTCGGGGTTGTTGTATTGCAGCGTGAAGCCGTCGCTGTGGTTGACGAAGCTCTGTGGGATGGTCAGCAAGTGAAAATTATAAAGGGAATGGATAGATGCACGCTTACCTGGCAATCAGGAACACTATGCATAAACAAGCTCCAAAACGCATCCCCCGCAACCACCGAATCCTCCCTCTTCTGATCCGCCTCAATAACCCCAAACCAGCTCTCCAGCGAGTCCCCCTGCGGCGTCTGCTTCCCATTCAATCCCGTCCAATCATACTCCCCACTCCAATACACCTTCTTCGCGCCCCTCACCTTCTCAATCCCTTCCGACAGCTTCGTCACGTTCAGGGGGTAGAAGTGGTCTGAGTAGATGTCCACCTCCGGTAAATCAAGATGCGTGGTGTTGATCCCGTACGTGCCGTCCACGACTAGCTTGTGCGGGCCGAGAGTTTTGATATACCGGGCAATTTCCTGCACCCATGCGCGCGGCACGTTCATGTCGCCCCAGATGGAGCCGTAGAGTTCATTGCCTGTCTCGTAGGCGAGGATGGTGGGGTCTTGTGCGTATGTGAGCCCGGTGTAGGGGTTCTTGTGCGTCATGTGGATGCGGATGTAGTTCTTGAAGTCGGCGATGATCTGGCGATTCGTGAAGAACTCGTCGACCAGTGGGGAGGCATCGTTCTGTGTGATATTGACACCGCGCCAGCGGAGGAAGTTGAATCGGCCCCCATGGTAGTAATCCTACGGTGCTGTTAGTTGGGTGCCAGTGCTTGAATAGAATTGTACGTACATAAGCATCTGTGAGAGGGATTATGATTCTCAGCCCATGCTGTCTCGCCTGGAACACCGCCCAGTCGATTGTCTTGAAGGCCTCCTCGTTAACTTCTCCGAGAGTAGGCATGATACTCAGCGGATTCCCCGTGCTAACACCCAGCGTCTGGCTCCGGATTGTCTTCGCGCCCATTGTCACCAGTGTGTTCATAACTTCTGTGATGCGGCCGAGCGTCGGGTAACTCGCATTGAACGGCTCATAGAACGGCTCTCCAGCAGGCGGAATCACATTCTCATCTAGGCCAAGCCAGTACACATTCGCAGCCCCGCCAATGTAGCGCTCACCGTTCAGCAGCAGCTTGGAGCCCTTGCGCGTGACGTACGAGTTGCGCGCGATGTTGGCGAGAGTCGGCTGCGCGAAGGTTGCGAGGATCTCGGGAGTCAGGGGAGCGCCGAGCTGGGGGAAGAGAGAGTTGAGGATGGGCTTGAAGGGGGCGAAGGTGCCGGTTCCCCAGGAGGGGATGGGGAGGGTCCAGCTATTGCCTCCGGGCAGAGCGGCCGCGGTGGACACGAGTGCCAGGAGTGAGAGCTTCGAGATGGACATGATGGCCAGTGATGCTATCGCGACTCAATGGGATGGAGGACATTATGGCGATGGGCTATAGCGCCAGTATTTATACAGACAAGGGCTCCAATCTCCCAAAATATAAACATGTCGCCCCCGCACAGTTCCAACATATCATGGAGATTATAATTTGGGTCGACCCCATCCCCCAGTCCCGGTATTGCTTCCCAATGGCTAAATCTCGTTCCTAGGCCTGTGCGAGCGGAAATATAATACAGACGCGTCCAAAAAGTGAACGAGGCTATATGCACCCATGTCTCCGTCTCACCGGAGACAGCAGCTCCGACAAGAAACGGGCTTCAAATGGCTGTAGCGCCGACGATCATTTTGGGGTACGACGGGGGAGGTGGAGAAGCAGGTCAGTGCATCAAGGCTCGGGAGTTGGCGCCCAGCGTTCCAGAAGAATCCCCGAGGAAGCGACGTGCCGCTAATCGGGTGAACCCCGCAATAAAGTTCACCC